>JARYGA010060586.1:49064-110562 GCA_030545235.1 Helianthus tuberosus
CAGACCCTGACGGAAGGGGCTAGGCTTTGGTTCGACAGCCTCCCCTCCGGATGGATCGATAGCTATGAAGAGCTAAGTGAAAAATTTCTTAGAAACTTTGGTCAGCAGAGGAAGGTAGTTAAGAACCCAAACGAGATCCTGCATATAAGGCAGAGGGACAGTGAACGGATAGATCAGTACATGGAAAGGTTTGTCAAGGAAAGCATGAACATCAAGGACGTCCCGGAGGTCATGAAGATAAGCAGTTTCATTAACGGGTTAAAGCATGCACAACTATGTGAGAAGCTGGGAGAAGAGTTCCCACATTCATTTGACAACCTCATGGATAGAGTTAGAGCCTTTGTTAGGGGCAAAGACACGGTTAGCAAGGCCAAGGAGATGGACACCCCACCCCGGAGGGTCACCCCGGCAACAAAGCCTCCCGAAAAAGGTACGCCCTACTCAAGAAAACCAGCCTTTGATAGAATGATGCATGAAAGAACGAGGCCCTCGTATTCCCCATACAGACCTCGGGGAATACGAAGCCCATCCCCCTACTCTGACAACTTCACCCCTCTCACCAAAACCCCAAGTGAAATACTGGCCACTGAGAGGGTGAAGAGCTCCTTCCCAAGGCCACCACCCATAAAACCCGGGCCAAAGGCACAACCAAATGAGTACTGTGACTTTCACAAAGGGTTTGGCCACAAAACGAATGATTGCATGTACCTAAAAAGAGAAATAGAGGCCGCAGTGAGAACGGGGAAACTGGCCCACTTGGTTAGAGAAATCAAGGAAGGAGGGGGGACCGCAAAGGAAAAGATGCGAGGGAGCCTGGAAGGGCAGATGTAGACATGATTCGAAGGAGGGATGAACCTGATACCACCAGAAGTGTAAAGGCCAGAATTATGGGCTCCCCGAACCGCATGAAAGCTCCCATCCTGATGCCATACCTGGAAGAAAACGAAGTACAACGACTCCCACTCAACATCTCAGCCATAATAGTTGGACACAAGGTGGCTAGAATACATGTGGACGGAGGATCTGGAGTGGAAGTTATATACGAGCATTGTTTTCTCAGATTTGACAGGGACGTGAGAGATAGGCTCGAGGAAGACTCTATCCCCCTGGTAGGTTTCAACAACAGTGTGTCGCACCCCTTGGGAAAGATCAGACTCCCATTTACAGTTGGGGTAGGGGATCGAGTCCGAACTATAAACCTAACCTTCACGGTGGTCCGGGCACCCTCAAAGTACAATGCAATCCTGGGAAGACCTGGGATCGGAGATCTGCAAGCACAGGCATCAACCCCACACGGGGCCTTAGTGTTTCAAACGGCAAAAGGCTTGGCCTGGGTAAAATCTGCCTATGAAGTAGATTCCTCCGTATCCGAGGGAGAAACATCTGAGAAGCCCCAAAAAGACGGGTTCGAAGAGTGGGTGCTTTGTGACAGGTTCCCATAGCAGACGGTTAAAGTAGGAGGTCACCTGAGTGACAAGTGCAAGAGTGCTCTCAAGGAGCTGCTCCTCCTCAACATAAATGTGTTCGCATTTCAACATGGGGATATGACAGGAATCCCAAGAAGCTTAACTGAACATCGGCTCAATACGTACACCTGGGCAAAGCCAGTAAAACAGAAAAAGCGAAGCATGGGTCCCAGTAAGAGGAGGGCTGCCTGTGAAGAAACCAGGAAGCTGCTTAGAGCCGGAATAGTAAGGGAAGTGAAGTACCCGTCTTGGGTTGCTAACCCGGTTATTGTCCAGAAGAAAGACGGAGGATGGAGGATGTGCATTGACTTTCAAGATTTGAACAAAGCGTGCCCCAAGGACTGCTACCCTCTCCCAGAGATAGACGTCCAAGTGGACTCCTTATCCCAGTATCCCCTGAAGTGCTTCTTGAATGCCTATAAAAGATACCATCAGATTCAGATGTCAATGGAAGACGAGGAAAAGACCGCCTTCATCACAGACGAAGGGACATTTTGCTATACCAAAATGCCCTTCGGACTCAAGAACGCTGGTTCCACCTATCAAAGGTTCATGAATGACCTTTTCAGGGAACAACGGGGACGAAACCTGGAGGTATATGTGGATGACATTGTTATCAAAAGCTTAACCGAAATGGCCATGATAGCCGACATAGCCGAGACCATCCGAACCATGAAAGATGTGAACGTGAAGTTGAACCCTGGGAAGTGCTGTTTTGGGGTAGAAGAAGGGAAATTCCTGGGGGTAGTAGTTACCAAGGGCGGAATCAAAGCTAACCCGGAGAAAACCCAAGCCGTGGCTGAAATGCGATCCCCCAGGTCCCTGAAAGACATCCAACAGCTGAACGGAAGGCTAATCGCATTAAACCGCTTTTTATCAAAAGTAGCTGACAGGACCCTTCCCTTCATGAAGGTGCTGAAGGACTGCCTTCAAACCGACAGGTTTAAATGGACCTCTGAGGCAGAAACTGCCTTCCAAGAAATGAAGACTTACATCTGCAAGCTCCCGGCCTTAGCCACCCCAGTGCCAGGGGAAGACCTGCTTCTGTATCTATCTGCTTCGAAAACTACCATAAGCGCGGTCATGATGGTGGAACGGGAAGGGAAGCAGATACCAATATACTTCATCAGCAGGACTCTGAAAGGCCCAGAAGAACGCTACATGCCTCTGGAGAAGTTAGCTTTGGCCCTTGTTTTTGCATCCCGGAGGCTGAGGAGGTACTTTCAAGGGCACCTTGATGATGGACCAGCCCCTACAAAAGGTGTTAAGAAGGCCGGAGCTGTCGGGATGACTGGCTAAGTGGGCAGTCGAGTTAGGAGAACACTCCTTAGAATTCAAGGCCAGAACTGCAATGAAGGGACAAATACAGGCCGACTTCCTGGCAGAAGTTCCTGAGGACGAAGAAAAAGAGCTCTTAAAATGGGAAACTTTAGATAAGGAGGAGAAAGAAAAGGAAGAAGAGGCAGTATGGAAGTTGCTCACAGACGGGGCCTCCAGCGAAGAAGGTAGCGGAGCAGGCGTTACACTAATCAGCCCTGAGGGGGTCGAATTAACGTATGCCATCAAACTGGACTTCGAAAACACCAACAACACTGCAGAATACGAAGCTCTCTTAGCAGGGATGAGGCTAGCCAAGAAAATAAAGGCAAAGCATGTGGAAGCCAGTACTGACTCACAGTTGGTAGTCAAGCAGTACCAGGGAGAGTATGAGGCTAAAGACAACACCATGGCTCAGTATGTGGCAAAAGTAAAAGAGACAGCCGAAGCATTCAAAACCTTCAAGCTAGAATACATACCCCGCGGGAGAAACAGAAAATCTGACGCCCTCAGTAAGCTGGCCTCAGTATCATTTGACCACCTAGCAAGAGAAGTCAAAGTGGAAGTCCTGACCTCCCCCTCCCTCGGTACAGAGGAGGTAGCTGCTGTTGAAAAGGCACAAGAAACATGGATGACACCAATTGCAAAATTCCTAAAGGACGGAACGCTACCCGAGGGAGACTGGGCAGCCAGAAAGGTAAGAGTAAAAGCCTTACAATATAAGCTGGTTGACGGAGAACTTTACCGAAGATCATACCTGGGCCCATCCTTGAAGTGTGTTGACATGGGAGAAGCTAAGTATGTGATCAGAGAAATACATGAAGGGATTTGTGGGATGCATTCGGGGCCAAGAACGGTAGTAGCAAAGGCAATGAATGCGGGATTCTATTGGCCTCGAATGTACGAAACAGCATCCGAAGAGATTAAGAGATATGACAATTGCCAGGTACATGCACCTATGACTCATCGACACAAACACCCGATGATACCCGTCTCAACGTCCTGGCCCTTCCAAAAATGGGCCATCGACATAATCGAGCCATTCCCGGAGGGGTCAAGTATGTGGTGGTCGCCATCGACTATTTTGCCAAGTGGATAGAAGCAAGACCGTTGGCAAAAATAACCGGGGAACAGACGAGGCGGTTTGTGTAAGACAATATTATCTGCAGATATGGTGTCCCGAAGGAGCTCGTGAGTGACAATGGCGTACAATTTGCTGGGAAACCCTTCAGACCATGGTGTGAACAAATGCACATACACTAAGTCTTCACTTCCGTCACCCATGCCCAGAGTAACGGGCTAGTGGAAAGAGCAAATCAAAGCATTATCAAAGGGATGAAAGGGACACTCGGAAGAAAACAAAAAGGGTGGCTGGAGGAACTGCCATTTGTGCTATGGGCATATAGGACCACCCCTAAGGACTGCAACGGGGAGACTCCTTTCAGCTTAACTTACGGGACGGAGGCTATTATCCCGGCTGAAATAGGATCCCCAACTGCCCGAATGAAGCTCAGGGAGGCCGAAAACGAGCAGGACCTCCGGATGAACCTAAATCTGCTTGAAGAAAGAAGGGAAGTCGCAGCAGTCAGGGAGGCTAAGTACAAAAATCAGCTCGAAAGCTATTATAATGCCAAAATGAAAAAAAACTTAGCCTCATTCCGGGGGACCTGGTCCTAAGAGCCAACGAAGCCAGCCTACAAGAAAGCACCGGAAAGCTAGGACCCAATTGGGAAGGGCCCTATCGGGTCATATGGACAAACGGCAAAGGAAGTTGTAAACTGGAAACGCTCCAAGGCAAGGAGGTCCCCAGGACGTGGAACCTCATGCAGCTCAGGAAGTATCACATATGAGGGGTCTATCCCCAGGAAAAACGGCCAGGGAGCCACTTTTGTAATGATTAACTATTAATCTGGGGCATACCCCAAGAAAGAATCTTTTGTAAGAATTTGTACTGGGAAGTTTAGTCCCCAAGAAATGAATGACAAACGGACAAATAACTTGTCCGCTTTTGACAAGATAACATGTATTATATCTAGGAAGACATGCCCAGAAATATTATAAGCCTAACCAATAAACAAACACACGTGTACAAGGTATATCAAACATACCAAAAGCCCGGCCGTGGGGCAAAATAGGGTCTAGCTAACCCAAAGAAAACAGACAAATAGGCCGAAAACATAATCTCACATTATAAGCTTGTCCAGCGATTGGCCTCGAACAGACAATCCTGGTTTGACAAACAAACCATAAGTACAACACACTTCTGTAAACAAACTACAAAAAGAAGTTTCTCTTTATTTATTCATTTTCAAAATAAATACACAAAGGGAAGCCTTACTGACTTTGGCAAAAAACCACTAACATACAAGGCAACAAACACAACAAACTTGACAAAAAAGGCCAAAGCACAGCTTCTTGCAAAACAGCCCAGAGGTCTTCAGGGAAGCGCCGACTTGATCCTTGGCAAAGGCCCCTGCAGCATGGAAAAGCACAACAAGAAAACAAGCAAAAGACAAAATAGCAACATACAGTCATAAGTTATATGATTAAGTACCTAGGAGGACCCTACACGAAGGTCCTCCTTCCAAACAACCAAAAGAGTTTAAAGTATCCTAGGGTAAGCAATTATCCAGATTACAACCATATTGAAAGAGGTTAATGTTTAGAAATCACTGGGGACCATCCCCAGACAAAGATGGTGGAGACGAAGGACCAGTGGAGGAAAACAGGGCTTTCAATTCATCTATTGATATCATGGGATGCTCCAGGATCTTCTTAAGAATGGTTGGGGTCTTACTCCCAAACTCCTCATCTAGCTTAGATAGTCTCTTCTTAGCTTTGGAGTTGTAAAGCGGAGTCTCTTTCCTGCCCAGACCCTGAGCAGAGTAAATATAGCCATCCTTCAGCCCAGCCTGGTAGCCAACATCCCGGTACGCCCTATACACCTCCTCCAAGCCACTTTTAAACTCCTCTGACTAAGAGACGGCGGTAAGGAAGGCTCCGAAACCTTCAGTGATTAACCAATGTTTCTCCTTGGCCAACCGCTGGTTATCATCAGAAGTTATCCCATAATTTGCATACATCGTATTTAGCTGCTCCTGAGAAACGGAGCCAACCACCTTCAGATGCTTTAACTCAGCGGCCAACTCATCTTTCTCCTCCACCAACACCGCCATCTCCCTTTCCCAGGCTTGTTCCTTTCGCTCCAACATGGTTCCAGCCCCCTGGGCAAAAAACATCATAAAAAATCCAAAACAGTTGGAAAATAAAAAAGGGGGGGAAGGCTGTGTACCTTCTCCTCTTGCAACTTTCTCTCAGCCTCGACCACTCGACATCTAAGTTCGGCGGCAACAGACTGGGAGGTCTTGAGTTCACCCTTGAGTTCTTCATTCGCCCTCCTCAAATCGTCAATCTGTTGCAGCATGCCAGCACCCCTGAAAAAACTCTCACAGAGCGACATGCTGTACTGATCCTCAAAAAGATCATCCCTCAAAGCAGAATTCATAAATTTATAGGAGGGAGGAACAACATGACTCAAAAAATCCCTGGCAGTCTCAGGGGTCCCTATCACCGAAGAGTGAGTTATTTTCCATTTAGGGACATAGGTGAAAGGGATAGCATCAGCAAACAGGGGAGCCAAAGGGGACCGACGAGCAAAACCCTCAGATTGAGTGGGTTTACTGGTCCCAGTAGCATGGTGAGGAGAGAGTTCAAAGGCTGAGGCAAAATGAGCCATGCTTGCTTCCGGAGTCTTGTCCCGAACACAGGAAGAGGAGGGACCAGTAGGGATCTCTATTGGATCATGAGAACTCCCCTACACAAAAAAAAAGAGAAGAAAAAGAACATCAAAAATCTCCCTAGAACAAAATAAATATAAGGCAAATAGGTAAGAGGAAAAAGGAGCTCACCAACAAAGGTGCACTCACAAGGCTTGAAGACCTCAGATGTTTGGACAAAGAACCCTTAACCCCAATAGGGGGAAGTTCGGTAGCAGCCTTCGATGAAGGAGGGGGCTTCTGTCCACTGGCACTCCGGAGCCTTTGCCGGATATCACGAGGAGCAGGGGCTGGCCTAGGACTTACAGCTTTCCTCTTACGAACTAAACGGACCTCCAGAACTTCATCGTCACTTTGATTAGAATGCTTAACAGGGGCGGGATCAGGGGAACTCTCCTCCCCATCAGAGGAGGTTTCCTCACCCCCTTCCACAGCAACGGAGCCCCCAGCCTGGGCAGACCCCCCGGTAACCTGCATCCCTACACTCCGGTTCAAACCCGGATCAACCTCATCACCAACTACAAACTTGACATCCTTAGAATTCCCTTGATGCAGTCTCCACAAAGTCAACTCTGCATAAGAAAAACACTAAAGATGACTGCATAAATACCAAGAAACAAAAGCAAATGACAGCAAATCCAGGACAAAAGATACCTTTTTACCGAAAAAAGCCTTGGGACGAACTAAGTAGGAAGGGCTCAGCCCCCCCCCCCCCCATGGCCAAGATTCCCTCAGAAAAAGTAAAAGCCCTCGTTGGATTTTCATACATGCGTTTCCACTGAACGGTCTCATTAGCAGACAAGGTGGGAACAATATCGTCAATAACGGCCTCATTATCTCTTGGCAGTGGGGACTCTGGTATCATGGCAGCGGAAACAAAGATGAACCTACTCTTCCAATCCTTCGGGTAAGTGGAGGCTGGCATAAAGGTATAACAGGGTTTCGACACACTGTTCTGTCGCTTAGCAAAAGTAAACCAATCTCCATCAGAGATCAGTTTATAGAACATGCAGAACAAGGGGACAGATGGCTCACCAGAAACGGCCGCACAAGACAACTCAAAGTGCACCACTCTCATAAACCCTAGGGGATGCAACTGAGAGAAGTGAACCCCGAAATGGCAAAGTAAAGCAACCTTGAAAGGTGAAAGAGGATACCGGACTCCACAAGAAGAAAACGCCAATGTATAAAGGGGAATTATGTCCGGTGTACACTCAGCCGATTCGTTAGGGCCCGGCAAGGTGGGAGAAAACCGCTCAGGAATGTTGTATGTCTCGACAAAAAACTTTAAGTCCTTCGCTGTCAAGACCGATTTAATTGCAGAGCGACCGGAACGACTCATATTCAAAAAAGGGGCGGTGATCGGAGAAATATGACGGAAGGAGAGAAAGAACTAGAAGGGATAGAGAGAAAATTTAAAAGGTAATGGGGTATTTAAAGAGGGCAACTGACACACAGGAAACCGTCATGTCATTCGTCCCTTCAAAATTTAAAAAGATGCACGTGTATCTAGGGGATTAACTCCCGCCGTTAGTATTCGGCGAAATGATGGGTTTTGTGAAGAGAAAGAATGATTAATAACTGGACAGAAATGGGCCCACATTCATAGCCCAAGGAAATTAACCTCCTTCTTGAACAGTTATGATTCAGCCCCGAATCATGAGCCTCGGGTCTCAGAACCAGGGACTAAAGATGACTTGACGACGGGTCAATGGGAAATCCCATTTTACCCGCTTTGGGCTGCCTTCATGCGGGCCCAACAAGACATAAGCCCAAGCAACAGTTTGCCTTGCCCATTAAGGTTCTCCTCATGAGAAATGGGCGGGAAACTAGAATCAGAAAAATGCAGGCCACAATTAATGACTGATAAGAAGAGTATCTTGGTTGGCATCGTACTTCTCCAGTCGGAACATTAAATGAAGCTGCTAATCTAACCGTTAGGGGTCAGACACGTGTCTGAACCCCTCGAAGACTTCCAAATCCGTCGGATCATCTTAACAAAATATCTCACATGGGAGATAAGGACTCGAGGCTATATAAGAGCCGAAGAAGACGATCACAGGATAGATTGAAGGTATCACATTAAAAGCTCCCTCATTTACTTCTCCCTCATTTATTCCGACCAATATTCATATACATTAAACACACACATACATTTATTGGATTCACACCTTAGAGGAAACATTCCGGTGATCACACTCATCGGAATAGACTCCTCTCACTCTCCGGCAAGTTTACTTATTCTCACGCCGGAGCTTGGTCACGGATCCCCCTCCCGGGGCCCTCCGTGACGAGGCTAACGGTTTTTTCTTTTGTAGCAACAAAGACCGGGATATCTGGACGTCAGCGAAGACCCATTGAACATCAGCAGGGATTTGGGTATTCGACACCCCTGGACACTATCATGGGGGCGGTATTGTTGGTTTGTGAATGGAATAGCAAGCAATAACGGGGTGTCTATCTGTGAGGGGTGCCATTGAACAAAGGAGGCTTTATCCATACCCTCCAAGTTGGTCGGGGGGGGGGGGGGGGGGAGGCGTTATTCATGATGTGGAGCTGAGGTGTCACAATGGAGCCTCTAGGGACTCCATTCCATACCCTCCAGCCTTATTTATAAAAAGACAGGGTAGCGAGCTTAATCCACTAATTAATCTAAGGGGCTTAACCATTACAAAGGGAACTAGGAGTATTAATGAGTTGTTATAGCTTACACGTAGCTAGTCATATTATTTCATAACAACTCATTTATATTTCAATGACATATTTTAGCTCATATGTCGACTAATAGACCTAGTAGGTCATGTCATCTACAAAATGTTTTAGCTTACACCTAGTTATATATTAGGACATAACAAATTATTTAAGTCCTAATGATATCGGCTAGATGACAGTCCCCTAAGACTAGAGGGTATGGGGCCGGCTGAGGCCCGGCTTGGCCCGGCGCCGGTCCCCCACACCGCCCCCTGGGCTCGGTTAGGCTATTTCGGCTTCCACAAGACGGAGAGGACGGACCACTTTTCAAATTTTGAACACAACGGCTATATTTAAAAAAAAAAAAAAAAACCTTTTTAACTTTAAATAAATACCCTCATCTCATCCATTTTTATACCATTTTCTCCCATTCTCATCCAATTTTATAAAAAACACTCCCTCTTTTTGTACAATCATGAATTCATTCAACCCAAACAACCCCAACTCGAACAATCCCAACCCGAACCAACCTAACTTTTTTCGACTCCCGCTTACACTCCGGCTATGGATCCTTCATGGGTGTCTCCGCAATTTACGTTTTCGGGTTTCCAACAATCACCCAACGCCTTCAAACAAATGTCCCAAGTTCAACAAATGCAACAATACCAAGCACTCCAACAAATCATGCAACGCAACTCGTTTGAACAATTCCAATCGCAACCGCCAACTTCCCAACCGCAACCCCCGGTTCAACTTGACGATGATGATGAAGAAGTCGTCCCCGAATCGCCACCTCAAGAGCTCAAGCGCAAAAAAAAACAAGGGGAAGGGGAAGGCGGTTGAAACCGTACCCGTAACCGCGCCAAAAAGCGGTTCGAGAGCAAAGACGAGACCTTAGACGAAAGTAGAGGAGGATGCGCTAGCAATAGCGTTTGTTAAGTCCTCAACTTGCCCGGTTGTCGGTATGAACCAAAGTTTATTTTTTTAATTTAAATTTAAAAAGATTTTTTTTTACTAATGCATTTTTTTTAAATTTAGAGAACAACCAAACGAGTAGTAGCTTTTGGAAGGCGACAACGGAAAGATTTAACCGGCTTATTGAGCAAGGCCCGGTGCGTGATGTCGAATCCGTCTCGGGCAAGTGGCGTAAAATGAACAAGACCATCAATACCTTTAGCGGGTATTATAACCAAATTTACACTAATCCTCCTAGTGGGAGTAACGACGAGGACATTCTTAACCTTGCTTTGGCTAAGTGGGACTCTAAAAATTCAACGCATTTCCTCTCATCCGAGCATGGAACATTTTAAAGAAAGAAAACAAATGGAAGCCGGTTCGAAATGAGGTCGCAACCGCCAAACGGAGTAAAACTTCCAAGTCCGGAAGTTATAGTGCGTGAGGTTCCACCGCTCGTTGTCAAATCGACATAAACGACGACCCGGAATATGACGAGGATGTGTTGCCCGTTCACGAGTCGGAACGTCCCATCGGAAGGGACAAAGCAAAAAAAAGGCGGCCGGAAAGCGAAAAGGGGGCGGCTCGAGCGGTGGGGGTGGCTCGGGGGCGGCTTCGAAAATGGACGAGTTGATAACCGAATTCCGTTCGTTCAAAGAGCTCGCGGCCGAAAAATATAGTCACAAGAAAACCGTGTCGGCCGACTATGCTCGAGCGGAGGATTTTAGGATTATGAGGTTGGATCTCGACTCGGTTCCGGAGGATGAACGCGAGGTTTATCGGAGGATGAAAGAGGAGGTTGAGAAAAAATGGACGTCATAGGTTGTTTACTTTTTTAATAGTACGTTATTTTTTTTTTCGTTTTTATGTTTACCGTTTCTAGGATTAGTAATTTTAATTTTTAGGAAATGTATTTTTTTTATGTTATGAAATGAATTTAATTATGTTGTTTTATGTTGTTTTTTTTTTTAATTTTATGATGTTTTTATTAAGTTAAAAAAAAAAGTTAGAAAATTATAAAATAATTAGTTGGGGTAGGATCATCCTCCACCCCCCTCAAAATGCAAGGAGACCCATCCTCCATGGGATGGTGATGTGGCGCCTACGTAGCGGCCCATCCTCATAGGGATGAGCCTCCCCATACCCTCTAGTCTAATAGGCCTTAATAAGCAATGTCATGTGTTAATTAGTTGTTTTATTCTATACCTAATCACATTAGGTCATAACAAGTCATAGAGAGCATTGACCACATCTCCATTTACACCTCATCTCTTAGTTTTAGGGAATGATCTAGGAAAATCAACTAAATTACTATTCCATTAGAATCCTTAAAATAAGGAACAAATTTAGGAAAGCTATAGTAATTCCCTAATTGTAAAGATTCAATCTTCACTCATTATATTTACTCTTCATAGTTTTTTCTTTTGTAAGTGGAAACAATAAAAAAGAAAAACAAATAGTTATTATTAAATTGATTAGAGAGAGATATGGAAATGAGATGTGTTGAAGAGACCAGTGAATTAACCTCCCTTGGTTAACCATTGTCAATGATGAAACAGTGATTAACTAAGAGAGGTTAATTCACCGGTCTCTTCATGTGTGAAGGTTTTTTTTTAAGATGAACAAATGTTAGGGATAAATGTATTTTTTTTTTAGCAAAAGTATATGGAGCGTGATATTGAGCGGTGAAATGAAAATTTCATCATCTTGAAAATCAGATCGTGTGTAAAATATTTGGGGGGATATGAGTGTAAAAGTTTCAATAGAGATGCGAGTGGTGATAAAAACTATGTTAAAATTATGCGTGTGTATATATAGGTTTTGTATAATTAATAAAGTGAAAAAAAAATCCTACAGTTGGCCATTGGTTGGTACAGGGCCGTCTCCGAAAATCACAAAAAAATTTTTGGCCCTGTTCGAGATAAAAAATTTGGGCCCTATTCGCAAATCTTCATATAATATAAACTCGTCAATCATTCAATCAAATAACCCGAAATACTACGATAATTGTTATCAAATAGATAAAACAAATTAACAAAAATAGTGTAGCAAAAATATCAAGTTATAGAACGTACTTGCTAAGCGAAAAGTGTGGTTCTTCTAGCGTTTTTTAAAGCAAAGCTCTCGATCAACTCCTTGTAATCCATGGTTATTCTTGAAATGTTCTAAACCAACTTCATGTTCTTTAAGTCTACCACTAGCATGTCTCCAATCCTTAAAACCTTCATCATCCAACCCACCTTTCGGATGCCCCGTTCTAAAAACTTTACAACAAAAACAAAAGAGTTTGTCAAGTTTTTTCGAATACACTAGCCATTCTCTATCACATGTCTCCCTATTTGATAGAATTCTAGTGTACATGGTATTAGAAAAATGTCTTCCAAATTTATCCACGGGGCACTTAACATCCATATCTCTTTTTGGACGTTTCGTAACCAACTCTTTAATCATGTCATTACTAAGCCCACCCCAATTTCTAGGATCAAAAATATCAATATCCGAAACCGGATTAACATCAACTTCATCTACGGTATCATTAACATTATCTTCACCTACATTCACGTTGTCTTCACCTACGGTCACATTGTCTTCGCCCACATTAGCTTCTTCACCTACGTTTTTTATGACCGGATGGGTATTTGTATTTAGGAACGGGAGGCATAATTTCTAAATTTATTTCAATCACATTCACAAGACATCAATTAACAAAAAAAAAAAAACACATTCAATATTTCAATCACATTCACAAGATATTCATTGATTCAATCAAAAAACGAAATCAAATAGACAAAATCACAAAAAAAAAATATGAAATCTTATCACGCAATCAGCGACTGTCGACTGATAAGGCCCTAAACATACCTCAGAACTGATGATAATTGCCGATTGCAACTGATCAGCGTGATAATTGCCGAAATCCGAATGACCGAGTCCGAATCACTTGATATACTCCGATTCCGAAATCCGAATGATAATTGCCGATTGCGACTGATAATTGCCGTCGATAATTGCGAATGATAATTGCCGAAATCCAAATGTTAATTGCCGATTCCAAATCATAATTTCGAAATCCGAATGATAATTGCAGATTGTGACTTTTTGTTTCCCCAATACCACTTTCCCTTGTCCCTCATGCGTGCAATTTGTCCTGTGCAACTTTTTGTTTCCCCAATACCACTTTCCCTTGTCCCTCATGTGCCTAAAATTTTCAACACTAATCAGAATTTTGTTTGGGCCTACAATTTATAATACTAATCAGAATTTTTGTTTGGGCCCCATGCTGGTTTGGGCCCTGTGCACAAGCCTATTCTGCACATGGGCTTAGCCGGCCCTGGGTTGGTAGGCAACGGTCACAAATCCCATTTACCCAAACATGCTACCCGAACACCCCTACTCGAACGACCAGCGTTGGTGTTACCAGTCGAGTAAGGCCTAGTCGAGTAAGGCCTACCTGATTGGATTTTGTCAAGTGTTCCGACTCCCTTCACAATCTTTACGGGTTCATGAGTGTCAGTTTTCCCTTAACAATCATTGGGTGGCTTGGAATTAGGTGACGTCGCTTAAATCTAAAGGGGGATTGGGTATCGGTCGCAATAAAGAGGTTAATGAGGCCCTTTTGGTTAAATGGGGGTGGAGATACAGGGTGGAAAATCAAAACTTATGGAGGAAAGTGGTCGATGCTTGTCATGGTAATTTAATTCAGAGAAGTTTTCTTCCTTGTAATGGTAGTTTGGGAGGGCGTTGGAAAAATATCGTGAAATCGTTTAACCATATTAAAATCAAAGGGAATGGTTTAAACCATTTTATCTTGGGTAAGATTGGGAACGGGGAGGATATTAGGTTCTAGATTGACACATGGGAGGGAGATAGGCCTTTTTTGGAAAGATGACCACATTTGTTCGGGTTGGAACTGTGTAAAACTTGCAGGGTCGCATACAGGACGGAGAGGAACAGGGGAAATGGCGGTTTCAATTGGTATTGGTCTAGAATGCCAGAGTCGGACGTGGAGACAAAGGAGTGGCAGGAATGCAGAGAGACCTCAAATAAGGTGACTCTTAGCAATTCTAGGGATAGGTAGGTCTGGAAGGAAGATAGCTAAGACGGCTTCTCGGTGAAGACTGAAGATAGTTAAAAAGGCATTAATTGACGAAGGGGAAATAATAAGCTTCCTAATTTTGAGTGATGCAAATGGGCGCCTATTAAATGCAACATTGTGGCTTGGAGAGGTAATTTGGATAGACTTGCTACGAGAGTGAATTTAAGAAGAAGGAATGTTGACATTATATCAGTTATGTGTCCTTTTTGTAACGAGGCTGAGGAAACGGTGGAGCATCTTTTCACTGCATGTCCTATGGCGACGCGGGTTTGGTCGGAGATAAGTGTGTGGTGTAAAATACCCCCGATATTTATTTTCAACTTCAAAGACATTCTGGATATCCATAATTATTCTCAAGTTGGAAAAAAAGCTAAGAGTATCATTCAAGGTTTGGTTATTATTTCATGCTGGTGTATTTGGAAAGGTAGGAACGAATTGGTTTTCAAGCAAATCAGCCGAAGCCCGCAGGAGTTTGTTAGGGAGATTAAATCGAGAGGGTATTATTATTGGATTAAAAATAGAACGTTATGTTATAGTATTAGTTGGGGTGATTGGTGTAAATACCCGATGTATATGTTGTAATTTTCTGCCCATTTGTCCGTTTGGGCAGGGAGTGTTTGTTGTGTATAGCCTTTTGCCCGTTTAGATCGGAGGTGTGTTTTTATTGAAGTTCTCTTAAAAAAAAAATAATAAAAAAAAAAACTAGTTTGATGGCTATCTATAAATTTCTTTAAATATGTAAATATCTTAGTGGTAATAGATTGAGCATGTCACCTCTTTTTATTAGACGGTAAAATTACATGTAAACCGTATCTCTTAATGTGTGTAACACTGTAACATAAAAAGGATAAATCGGGCAAATTTGAATCCGGACCATTAGAGCATAATCGTACCACCAGTGGAATCACCTGATCATATCCATATCTACTAGAAATAAAATCTATACATAACCCAAACAATATGGAAAACCCCACGTGGGAATGGAACCTAGAACCTATTGGTCCCAAATCCTTATATTTCCATGTAATTTTGCTAATTGCTAGAGAAAATCTTCATGAAATATGTGAATTCACATGAACTTTATACTTGCATTCAAAAAGAATCCGGAGTAATTACAAGTGCAAAATTATATATCAATATAGCATTAAAATTAAAAGAAATCAATTTAAGGAAAAAATGTTGATTGTTACAATCTTCATTCCATTTAAAAACTTGATTTTTGAATCGTGTTCGTTTCTTCAAGATCGTATGAAGCTAAATCAGGAGAACGAGTAGAACAGTGACCAGAAATCCAAATCTGTCTCCCTTTTGAAAGAGTGTTCTGCCATTGTTCTGTGATCAAAGAAAGCAAAAGGTTAGTAAAATCATGTATTTTATGTGCTTTTTTGCATGTAAAGTGACATTTTGATTGTGAAACATGTAGGAAACTTACCAGATTAAGTATTGGTGATGGTGCTGGTGCAGTATCATCAGAATCTGCAGCCACTGGTGGGGCTGGAGGGCTCTTAGGAACCGGTGCAGGTGCTGGTGCATGATGTTTCTTGTGCCTGTGCCTCCTGTGCCTGTGTCTTCTAGGAGCTGGTGCAGGGGAGGGACTCGTGTCAGGTGTTGGGGCCGGTGGCACACTAACTGGTGTTGGAGCTAATGACGGTGTTGGTGGTGGAGGAGTTGGTGCTGGCGGTGGGGTCGCTGGTGCTGGTGGTGGAGTTGCTGGTGCTGGAGCCACAACAGGTGGTGGGACAACTGGTGGTGGTGTTGGGGCGGGCAATGGTG
This sequence comes from Helianthus tuberosus, assembly GCA_030545235.1. NCBI lineage: Eukaryota > Viridiplantae > Streptophyta > Magnoliopsida > Asterales > Asteraceae > Helianthus > Helianthus tuberosus. The sequence continues at coordinate 65,138 of JARYGA010060586.1, forward strand.
GTGGTGGTGTTGGGGCTGGCAATGGGGGTGGTGGAGTGGATGGAGCGGATACGGGTGGAGCCACTGGCGGTTGTGGTGGTGGGATTTGAGGTGGTGGGACAGATGGGGCAGAAGCTGGAGGAGTTTTAGGGGATGGGGACGATAGAGGGGTGGCGGGTGGTGGTTGTGTTGGCGGAACTGGGGTGGTGGAAGGGGGTGGTACAGTGGCAGGCGTAGTTGATGGTGAAGCCGCAGGCGATTGGCCGTTGGAAACCGCTACCAAAAGGCAGATCCAAGCCAGAATAATATTGGTCCACAACATATTTGGTAGATGGATTGTGTTTGGATGAAAGAAATGAGGGTTTATAACACAAAGTTACATGTGTAATTTCTGATGAAATGAAGAGGGTTGGTGCTACATGACCTTCATGTGGGTGGTACATCTCTAATTGCTTAATTTGATTATTTGACCCCTGAGATATAACTTGAACTCCAATTTTTGTAGGTAAGGGATGATGTTTATGATTTTGGTAAATATTTCATATCATTATTGGTCATCTTTCTCTATAGACCAAAAGTCACATTTTAAGGATGTTAACCAACTACCTAAGTATGAGTACACAGCCTTCATATGGAAAAACAATATAGTGATACAATGTTACACATGATATGTAAAGCCACTCGATGTTGGTTATTCAAATGCAATCTACATGTTTAATTGAAGTCGCCGCTTCTCAGGCCAAAAGTCACTACTAGATAGTATACATTTACGCTGTGTTCCCAAGTTTCATTTAATGGCACGCGAATTATGACACACACTGATTTTATGATGTGCAAAAGTGTGTCATAAAATCTAAAGGATTTATGACAGGCATTATTATATTTATCTTTTCTAAACTCTAAAAAAAATCATGTTTCCCTCCTTATCCCTTCTTAAAATATTTAATCTCCAAATATCTTCTATTCACAAAACCCGAACCGTATCATCACCACTATCAACTCTTCGCCACCGTCACCCACCACATTCCCCACGGTAGAGAGGATCACAAGCCCTAGAACCGTATAGGCGTTCTTAGCGTTAATGAGTTCGTCATAGATTAAAAAGGGGGATTTTTGAATATGATGTGTGTTGTATAAATAAAAAATAGATGAGATGTTGTAGGTCGATTCGGTCTATGATCATCGTGCCTAAATGGTCAGAAGTCTTAGTTAAGTCACATGGAAGTCTTATAAAGGTTTGATGTTATGTTGGGTTAGATTATTTTTGGTTCTATACCAAACTAACGTAAATTGTGTTGTTCAATAATAAAAGAACTGTTTGTTTTAGGTTCATTTTCAATTCTTGTAATTGTGTTTGAAGTCCAATAATACAATCGTTTATTTGTTCCTTAATTATCATTTTCTTTGGTGGCGATCAATATAGTTCAATGAACAGCAAATGATAAAAAGTTCAAAAAGATTTGATCTAAGAACAAAAGATGATGGTGAAGGCATGAAGTATCTTAGATAAGAAGTTTGACTGATGATGATTATGATGTGAAAGAATAACTGATGAAAGGGGGTTTGGTAGTTTTTGTTTTCTACTTTTAACTTTAAAAACACATAATGACATAAAGTTTACAGTTTACTATATTTATATTGGTACATAAACACCATAAATTTCCTATATTTGTAAGTTTTTCTCTCATGTTTCCAAATCATTGAAAACTTATTTAATCTCATCATTGACTTCTGTTGACTTCTTTTTTAAACTCCTGGTACTAATTTTAGGCAATTAACATTGCTATTAGCTTCTTTTCTTGGTGAAACTTGATTTGTAGCGCAATTAACACTTTCATCTTTGTAACATTTCTTTAAACTCTTATAATTCTTTTTTGAACCCGATTCATCACTCATTTATCGATCTTTTGGATATGTTGCCTACATTGCTCGAAAAATTGATTTGCTAGCGTCATCACCGGCGACATCACCGTCTCCTTCGTCTTCTCCAGCGTCATCACCGGCGACATCACTGTCTCCTCCGGCGATCTGCTCCTCCGTCTTCTCCGGCGACATCACCGTCTCCTCCGTCTTCTCCGGCGATCTCCTCCTCCGTCTTCTCCGGCGACATCAACGGTAAATCGCTCTAATCTTGTTTGGGTTGTTACAGGTTGGGGTTAGGGTTCTAGTCTGGTTTGGGTTGTTACAGGTGGGGGTGGTGGGTTTAATGGTGTTTGTTGCTGGTTTGGGTTGTTACAGGTTGGGGGTTAGGGTTCTAGTGGGGGTGGTGATGGTGGAGACGGTGGTGGGTGAAGGAGAGAGAGAGAATCGATGGTGGTGGGTGGGGTTGCACTATTGAAGCGGTGGAGGTGGGTTATGCAGGATGGTGGTGGTGGTGGGAGGTGGCGGCAGGTGAGAGAGAGAAGGCAAAGGATTGGAGGGGTTTTGACAAGGTGTTTGGTGGAGGGTGGTGATGATGTTGGTGAATGGTGGAGGGTGGTGGTGATGGTGGCCGTAGTGCCGGTGGCGATGGAGGGTGGTGGTGGATATGGCGGTGAAGGGTTCTGTTCTTCATCAGTCTGTTGATTTTTTCCACTTATAATAATAATAATAATAATAATAAAATTATTTTGTTTTATTTTTTAATAATACTAAGTAAACAGGGTAAAAAGACTAAAATACCTCTGGGTGACCAGATTTAACAAAAAAAAAATTAACTGGGTTTGCCTTAAAGGACATAACGTCCAGGATTTGGAAACATTAAGGACAAAACTCATCAATTTTAAAGGTAAATGACAGCGCCTGAAATTTTGGACAAACATAAAGGACAAAACTTGTAATTTACTCTTTAAAATATAAGGTGAAAGGGCATTTTTGTCTATTTACTTTTTAGATTAAATTGCACAAAGCAACCTTTATGTTATATCTGAACTGCACTTCATACCTTTGATTATGAAATCGGCCAAACTAAACCTTTATGTTCACGTTTTGATACAGGGGTCAACCCTTAACACTAACACTCTTAGATTATTTGGTTAAGTCACCTCACAGGTAAAGCGTGTGAGGGTATTAATGTCATTTCAATTATATTTTAATGGTTTTTTATATAAACCACCCCTCAATTATCCTTTTAATCATTTTAAGGTTGCCATCTTCATCCCTGGTTAACACCACACTTTCCGACAGCCACCGCCACCAGCGGCATCTTATCTTCACCGACTCCGACAACCACATCATCTCACTCTCTGACTCACCACCTAGAACGTCCAACGACTCTCTTCGCGCCAACCGACGCTTCAATCTGCTCATGCTCCGCCGCTCCGTGTTCTCAGTATCTCTTTGCCACACTTTTCGCCTCACACCCGGGGGCGGTTCTTAGAATGCCACTAGCAGGGCCACGGCCCGGGCAAGTTTTTCGGCCGTAGTGCTAATTTTTCACATTTCGATCGAAATTTTTTATATATACTATGTTTTTTTTAGTGCCCATGTTTTTCGGCCCTGGCACGTTCAACGGGCAAGATCCGCCACTGCTCACACAGTCAGAAGTGATGCCTTTCTCGCCTAAATGTGCCACACTTTATTAACTAATATATACGAGTTTTTGGGACCCGCGCTATGCCGCGGGACCGTTAAACCAAACAAAAACATAGACGTTGAAACGTTTAATTACATATGTGCGTTACGAAGTGTTTACTTAAACATTATCATAGAAAATAACAGCTAAGTAAGAACGATAACATAATTCACGTCAAAGAAAAATCTTTAATGACTACAATTAAAAATCTAGTAATAATAATGATGACAATAATAGTGTATTGGATTTGAATTTATGTGTTAATTGTAACTTAAAAGATCTTCCTAAACAGATCTTAATCTCATTTAATCTTGAATAGTTTTAGTAGATTAATTCCAATCCCACTTATTATAAATATTATATTAACTTAAATTCTTTTTAGTTATTGTAAAAATAAGTTGAGGAAAAGTTAAAATTGTACACTTTTCCTTAAAGAGGTTTAAAGAAATGAAGAGACTGGATTGAAGCATTATATATTTTATACCATGTTGTTTCTTTTATGTATCTATGAGTGTATACACTTCTAGAGTTCTAGGTCCTTTGTTTTTCTTAAAGTGTACATCAAACATTTTCTTAACTAAAATTAATATTTTATATGTTAATCTCCACCATTTCTATAATGCTAATAACACAACCATAGCACCAATTCCCTTCTAACAATTCTGCTCGAAAACCAACCGTAAGCACCATCTCATCATATCTACAACAAACAAATATTCAGTTAATTTATCCATAATAACAATTTTATACACAAACCACCACCATAGCAGCATTAGTCACAGAGAGACACCATCGTCGTCATCGCCACCTAACACAACCACCACCCTCTGCAACCACCATCGGCCAGCTTCCAACCCCATCAGCACTAAACCCCCTTGGCACCACAACCACCACAATAGTGCAGCACCACTACCTAGCTGTCGGCGGGCCGTGGAGCAGAGAGATGACCTCCGGCCGAAGAATTTCTACATTTCATAACCGACCCAACTCGCGTCTCCAACGAATCCAAAATCCACCTATCTTTACCAACGTAGATCTTGACTATGCTATGCCATGCCGCCACCGCTTCGTCTTGTGGAACGGGAAACACCTGAGGAGGAGGTATCGATTGTGCATGTTGGTGTGTTGCTTTTGATGAGGAAAGACTTAAAGAGGGAAATAATTAATAGGGTAGTGGTGAAGAAAAAAGAGTGAAAGAAAGACGGTAGATGAGACAAAAAAAAAGATGGGCTGAACCAATAAAAAGACATAAAATTGAATAGTGTTTTTGTGTCTATGAGAAATTTTGATAAATTATATAGGGTAAATTGGCTTAAAAGTTAAAACCATCACAATACAAAAGCAAACAGAAGCAATTATTTAGAAATTAGGATTATGAATGGCAAAATATCAAGCAATTATTTGTTACAAAGTTGCATCACAGTAACCTAACTTTCATCAAAATTCAAGAAAATTGCATAAAAAATAGAATATTGATTGCATGTTTTATATCATTTATTCGAATAAAAGTATCATGATCATGTAACCTAGCTAATCAGATCCTCCTTTCATCATATCAAATTCATTGGTTGTTAAAAAAAAAGCATCCTAAACTATTAACATAGTTAGAACAGAGCATCAACGGCAAATAGAGAAGACTTAGGGTGAAGGGAGTGGTTAAACATGTGAAAGTGGTAAACTTTAAAATGGACCAATCAGAGAGTGCCACGTCAGAGAGGAGAAAAAGTTTAAACTTTGGTGAAAAGTGTTGGCATTGGTTAGACACTTGGTAAAGTGGTAAACTTTTTATAAAAAAAAAAGGAAAAAGGTGTGATTGGTTAAAGATGGCATGGACCCCACTCCCCCACACACACCTCTCCCTTCACCGCTCGGTAACCGATTACCACTTTGGCAAAGTTGCCGCTCGTCAAAGTCTTCCGGGGTGGTGTATACCGCTCGGCAAAGTCTTCACCGCATGGGTTTAGACACCCACTCCGGATACCCTAAGAAAACTGATGAGCAATTCAACACATTTCAGAGCTGTACAATACAGAAGCAATTAAGGTCCCTGATGCGTCAGTTGAAGACTGTGGTTCAGGAGATTGTACGAACGGTGATACCACCACCATCATCACCAGTCTCTCATCGCCGCATCACCATGTTACGTGCCTAGCTTGAACGGAGTCTTGCAAATGCACGTGGAAATTGTAGTTCATTCCTCCGACGTCTCTTTTGTTTATTTTACAAAGTCTTTTATGTGTTCCTTAATTAAAGGAGGTGGGGATTCCCACTACCTAGTCTAGTGCTACTTTTAAGGTTGGCAACCTACATGTTTTCTTATTTATATTGTACTCTTTTGCAAGTAGAGGTTTATGAAGAAGAAAAAAAAAAGGTTTTTTTGTAAGAAATGTAAGAAATAATGGTTGAGATCATAATGGCAAAATTGTAAATAATGTTTACTATTAAACATATTAATTTTCTAAATTAAGGGTATACAAGTAAATTTAACATTTTTAAATTAAGAAACTAACATTAATGCACACATGCAACTTCCCCTGTCTTTTTAAAACGTCAATAACTTTTTATACGTAATATTTAAAAAAAATTACACCATAATAACAAGTGTTTTTTTATCTTTAATATGAGTACCATATTGCTATACTTATATAAAGAAAAAAATATGTTTCGATCAGATGTTTAGTCCATGATGTTTTGTCTATGTTCATACAGTGGTGTTTTAATTGTATTGTGATTCAAAGCGTGGTGTTTTAAACACATACTGGAAAGCGTGGTGTTTTTTTATCTACTGGAATGTAGGTTTTAAAACACCATGGTGTTTTAACATATGGAATCTGGAACATCTACTAGCATGCAGATGTAAAACACCATACATGCAGGTTTAAAACACCATGTACAATAACCATACTATGAACATTATACTAAGAACACATTCTGGAAATGGAGGTAGTGTCTTTAATAGTGTTATATACTTATTGAATGGTGTTATGTACTTATTGAATGATGTTATGTACTTATTGAATGGTGTTATATATGTGATGAATAGTGATTTTACAGTGTTATTTGTAGTGTTTTTATAGAGATCTTTAAAATGGTGTTATATACTTATTGAATGGTGTTATATAATTATTGAATGGTGTAATATACGTGCTGAATGGTGGTTGTAGTCTTATTCGTAGTGTTTTTATATAGATCTTTTAAAAAAATCATGTTCCTATAAATAAGGTAGCGGTTATGGAAGGTTTTGAATTAATTGAATCAATGATAAAATTACTTGTTTACCATTTTGAATTAATTTAGATTGAGGACACATGTCATCTCCACAATATTTCTTACACTTCTCACACTTTTAACATTTTTTACAATAACCTTACCCCTCTTTTGCATTATGAAGGATATGAGAAAATTGAGTAGAGTAGGGATCCTGCGGAAAGTGTGTTTTTCCTAGAAAGTCTAGGAAGCGATCTGGGCCATTCAATGGGTGTGTTTAATGGTTAAGATGAAGTCAATGGCAATCTTGTAATTTTTTAGTTTATTTAATTCATTGTTTTAAAAGACTATGGGCAATTTTGTCAATATATCGTGTTTTAAATCAATTAGATAACCGTCAGTCAAACCCAGTCCCTAATTTCACGCGATTTTCCCTCTCTCTCTCCAAACCCAACTTCGAAACTCCAATCCCTACAAAAAATAACTACAATCATGGAAGAAGATAACTTTTGAAAGGATGGAGAGCACCAGATCAGTTGTCGGAAGCCGTTCGAAAGACCCCGTAGTCGCAGGTATTAATCATGCAGGGCACCAAGAACATGTTGTTAAAACACAGCGTCAAGAAACATCAAGAAAACACATCGTATTAATCTGCTTGCTGTTAAAACACAGCGTCAAGAAACATCAAGAAAACACATCGTATTAATCTGCTTGCTGTTGAAACACAACTGTATGAATCTGAATGCTAAAACACAACTGTATGCATCTGCTTGCTGTTAAAACACAACTGTATGAATCTGTTTGCTATTAAAACACAAATGTATGCATCTGCATGCTGTTAAAACACAACTGTATGAATCTGCTTGCTGTTAAAACACAATTGTATGAATCTGAATGCTAAAATACAATTGTATGCATCTGCTTGCTGTTAAAACACAACTGTTTGAATCTGAATGCTAAAACACGACTGTATGAATCTGATTGCTGTTAAAACACAGCTGTATGAATCTGAATGCTAAAACACAACTGTATGAATCTGCTTGTTGTTAAAACACAACTGTATGAATCTGAATAATAAAACACAGCTGTATGAATCTGCTTGCTGTTAAAACACATCACCAAGAACAAACTGTTAAAACACAGTACCAAGAACATGCTGATAGATTCCAGCAAGAAAACGAAGGAATGATTGATATTAAGTGAGATCAGAAATCGAAAACAAAAAAATTCCGAAATTTATGGATAGTTAGTTATTGAAGATAATTTCCTAAAATAAAAATAGATTGTGAAAGTACATAAATGCCCTTTTAGATAAAATCCTTCAATGCCACATGTCGCGTTCTTATTGCTTCCTAGACTTTCTAGGAAAAACACACTTTCTACCCAACTCCCACTCTGAGAAAATTATAGCAAAGCTTCTGTATCTGATTTCTACTCATGTTTCTTGCTATTTTCTTTTGAGTTTGACCCACTCAACGGGTTATTTATCTATCAAACCATGTGGTACACATCACACCGATCATTTTCTCATCATCTTCGATCACCACAATCTCCTTCAATGTGAACCTGGTTTGACTCGCTGGAGACATGAACCTGGTTCGATTTGTGCCTGCAAATGTGAAGGGTGACGTCGCCGGAGTTGTACGTGCAAAACTTTGAACTCGCCGGAGAAAACTTTGACTCGTTGGACTTGTAACTAGATTTGAGTCGCCGGAGGGTTGTTAGTGGTTACCAGAGAAGAAAATGGTGGTTCATGGTGGGTTGTTTTGGTTTATTTATTTTTTTTTTTAATATTATACATTTAAATAAGGATTTATAAAGACTAGAAAGCCCTCACATGGTTTGCATGTGAGGTAACTTAACCAAGAAATCTAACGGTTTTAGTGTTAAAGGTTGATCCCAGTATCAAAACATGAACATAAAGGTTGGGTTTTGTCGATTTAATAGTGAAAGGTATGAAATGCAGTTTAGGTGTAACATAAAGGTTGGTTTATGCAATTTTGTCTACTTTTTATCTCAAAAGCCCTGTATCTTATTTCAAAAACCTGCAACTTACAACTCCAAATCTCGTCTCTATCAGATCTCTACCACGCCCACCTCACTGTCACCGGAACCAATAACATGGCACCACCATCGCCTTCATCATAAATAATCCAAAAACCTGTAACGCACAACTCCTAATCTCCTTTCTGTCAGATCTTTCCCCATGATCGCCGCTGTCCTTGGAACGAGTAACACATCACCACCATCGCCGAAACTAAGATCTACTCTTCCAACCACCACTTCCGCCACTAACCACCGTAACCCTAAATGGATTCTGTTTTACAGAATAATGGATTGAATCAGAAATGGGAGATTCACTGAATGCAGTTGATGGTTATTTGAATTTGGAAAGAATACGGAATACAAAGGTGTGTTAGCGGGTGCTGTTATGTTTTGGATATTAGCGTTTTTATTTTTGTGTTTTTTAGTGAATTTTATAATCTAGATCCATTAATTGATCCAATGACGCCAATAAGGTAGTGGTGAAGTGGTTGGGGTCTGCAACAAGCCACAAGGAATAATGGGACTTTTTATGAATGACAAATGACATACAAGAACTAACTTAGAGAATCTACTCGAATAGACAACAACTATAATCGATCGAGAGAGGTCACTTGAGTTATGATACCATGTCAAAATTAACACTCCTTAAATATTTATTATAAGAACGTTTTATCAGAGGAAATACAGAATGAATCAAATCTGAACTTCAAACAATCGCATAAACACTAAACATGATGAGAACAACTGAAACTATCAAGCCTAGTAATCTAGACAACTTAATTGTAAAAACAAGAAACACTAACACGATGTGAGATCAGCAATACATATTGGAATGAAACTCTAGAAGTGCGATATTTTTTTAGAAAAAATGAAAAGTTGTCCCTATCAATCTTTTTAGGGAAAATAACAAAACTAGCCATTGATGTCACACCCCCAAAGTCCACCCGCGGAATACCACCGCTTGGAGGCGTGACTGACCAGGATCCAGCCACCAATCATATAGAACAAGCATATAAGTAATTATAAAATCCAACCAATACAATTGGTGACCAAACAAAACATGATTTAAGTTGCAAGCGGAAGCATAACGTTTAAAACCCAAACATAAGTTTAACTGTTTCAAAGTTTAACATGGCACACAGCTGTCCATGTCCCACAACGACTCTCTTCCATGCAAGCTCCAGCTAAGTACCTAATGTCCTGCAAAGCATGTAGTAACGAGTCAACAACAAGTTGAGTGAGTTCACAGTTGGGTGTTCGTTTTAAGTTGTTTCGAAAACAGTTTCCTTTATCTGGCATCCTGCCGTGGGGGTTACCCCATAGTTGAAAACGTGACTTGTTTATTCCCGGTTACTCTGGCACTCCGGCCGTGGGGGCTACCCCATGTTAGTTATCTGGCATTTCGGCCGTGGGGGCTACCCCATGTATACACTAGACTCGTTACCATATCGACTGCTGACTGTAGTCATGTTTATGTGCCCTGAAACTGTCAATGTCTATCATCATTGACGTGCCCCAGATCCATTAGTTCACGCCCGTCCTCTGCGGTACGGTGTGAGGTTTGTCAGACCTAAATAGCGCTATCTAACTAATGACCCGCTCGCCATTGGCCCGGCGATTAAGTCGATATAAAAAGGAGGGACTTCGTGATAGAGTTTTGGTCTAGTACGAGTTATCTGTCCATGAGGACGAGGAATTACATTCCTGAACCGATGATGTCCTACCCAAGGAGGACGAGGAATCCACGTTCCTTAACCCCATTCCCAACCCAGGGAATCCCATGCTTTGTAGAGGGTGTGAACTCACCTTGGTTTGCTCGGCAGATACACAGAAAGGTCAATCAAGTTGTAAGTGGTCAACTACGTCCTAACATAGATACCATTCATGTCAGGTTCATATCCAAGTAGTGCACGTATGTTCTACACGTATTGTACACAAGTAACAATCATGGCATACATGTCTAGCATGGCAGTTCAACAACAGTTCGTAACAACTTCCACAGTAACATTCACGTAACAACCAAAGTCCAAGTGTGCGGCCCAAACAGTTGGGCTCGTAATAGCATGCAGGTCCAAAACAGTGCACGACATATACAATTAACAATACACAGAAAGTCCATACATTCGGCCCACTAACTTAGGCCCGTAACTATGCAGGTCCAACAGAACATACATAATTAGGTGGTCTCGAGTCGAGACTATAGATCTCGAGTCGAGACTGTGCGGTCTCGAGTTATACCTACGAGTTCTCGAGTCGCAAACTGTGGAGGTCTCGAGTCATGCACGTTCTGGTCTCGAGTCGCAACCGGACTCGTAACCGTGGTTTCGAGTCATGCTGTTTTGTGTGAGGGAGCTGTGGTCTCGAGTCGAGACTAGAGGTTCTTGACTCGCAACCGCTGATCTCGAGTTGGCTTCTAGATGGTCTCGAGTCGAAACCAGAGGTCTCGACTCCCAGCACCTGTTGATCTGCATAGTGTACTTAACCAATGGAAATCCGATTTCATGCACCCTTATGTACTATCCATATAAACATGTTTTCTTGTCTAACAATTTACTAAAATGGATCAAACAAGTATTTTTCAAATGTTCATAGCATGTTCATATCATATTCAAACACATTCAACACATATTCAAATATTCATATCCTCATTCAACACCTTTTCATCATATGTTCATCCTATATAAACTCTTGCATTTTACGGACAAGAATCATAATACCTAAACTAGATATCAAGATCATCTTGCAAACAAAACATTTGTTCCGTAACTTCATAAATCGGATGATCATAACAAATCCTCTAACTATCATTCTTTTATCACTCAAGCTTATCTTAGCAAGGCATTTATCATACAACATTCATACTTTTCACAAAAGAGAATATTTGTTCATTTTATGTATTTGGAACCAAGCATACATCAATAGCAAACAAGAACTCATCAAACCGATCAAACACTTTAATCATGCATAAAAATTTAACAAGCAAACACATTATCAAGTATCTTCATCACACATCATCATCAACCGAAATATTACACACTATCATCAACCGAATACAATACATAGCATGAATCACTAACCGGTTAGGTTTTCAAGGGAGATCTTAAGCTTGAACCGTGAGCTCTTGCGTTACCACCGGTTGAATCCGAAAGGAGAGGAGAGAAGACTTGTGCCTCTAGGGTTTTAGAGAGAGAGAATGTAGGAGAGTATGTGTGAGAGTGAGTGTGGGTTGCCCAAAGAATGGCAAAGTTGGCTAGGAGCATGATATATATACTAGCTCTAAGTTGGTTCACCCTAGTGGGTTTTCGAGTGGGGTGAGGAGGAACATGGCCCAACCGGCCCAACCGGCCCAATAGTTACACTATTCACTCGAGACCGCATGGTCTCGAGTCGGGCTCTTGTGTCTCGGGTCGCATACATACAAGCATACATATAAACATAACACATAATCAAATAGGATGTTCACTTATATCATTAAACCAACAAGTTAACTAGTCACACAACGTTCAAGCATGTTACATCAAGATACAACGAAAGGTTCTAAATTTCGAGTTGTCACAATTGACCATACCCTCTTTCAAAACGAGCCACCTTGAGTGTTTTTGGAGTGATGTTTCAAGCACCTGAAGCGTCTTTGAAGTGTCTGGGTCCTTACACCTCCAGGCTGAAGCATCTCCGGCGGTTTCTAATCTCCTGGTAATACACACATTTTGTTAGGATAACTTATGGTCTAAAATCAATTTCAAATTCAAAATCAAATTCACACATTTGAAATCTGAATCCAGACAGATTACATCACTCACAAGAAAAGGTGTTCACACTTCCATGGATGCTAGATCTGGTGTACTACGTTTAACATGACGACAAAAGCATACTCACTTAACACTCAAATTCCAAACGATACCATATGCAATATCAACCAGATTGCATACGTCTCCATCTGGGTGGAACAAGTTGTGGGAGAGTTTTAGACTTCCAGCGATTGCTTCCTTTAATCTCCCGGGATTGTTAAATACTTTGTGAAAGAGCTGATAAGAATTGATTTTAGGAGAGTTTCATGCTTCCTTTAATCTCCGGCGATTGTTAAATACTTTTGAAAACGTCATGTATCCATTTTTTATTGGGTTTCAGTGACGTCACTTCAAGGACGCTTCCGGTGCTTGAAACGTCGCTCGAAAGACGTATGAGGTGGCTAGTTTTGAAAGAGGATATGGTCAATGGCTAGTTTTGTTATTTTCCCTTTTAATTCCCATTTATATAGCCAGCCAAGTAGGGGTGTTCATGAGCCGAACCGAACGGAGGTCTGCTCGTGCTCGGTTCGGTTCGGATTTAGGAAATCGAGCGGAAATCTTATGCTCGTGCTCGGTTCGGTTTAGAACCGAGCCGCTCGGTTTGGTTCGCTTTTGCTCAGTTTTATTTAGCATTCCTACACAGCCATTCATTCACCAAAATTCACCAACTTGTATGTCTCACACACACTTTAATAAAATACAAACATAAAAAGTCCCACAAAAATAAACACAAAATGTCATCCAAATGTTTAATGTTTAAGAACATCTAAAATGCAAAATAACTTCAAAAACACGCGTTGAAGTCATTCCAGACATCTTCAATCAAAAATTGAATTCAAAACATAAAATTTGATACAGTAACATCAATTGAACCCATAAAACACCCCTCTTTTTTTTTAACTGAAGAGTTGAGAGAGATTAAGGTTTTCTTTCTTTTTTTTGAACTGAAGATATGAGGATTCTAGGGGCCGGATATGTTACATGTTTATTATATTTAATAAATATAATATATATATTTAATAAATATAATATATATATATATATATAATAAAAATAAATTCGATCGAAACCGAACGAGCGGCGAGCGAGCGTACCTATGCTCGTGCTCGGTTCGTTTTTAAACCGAACCGAGCTGCTCGGCTCAGCTTTAACCGAGCAAGGAATCGAACGAGCAAATTTCGAACGATCGTCGAACGATCTTCGAGCGCCGAGCAGTTTGGACACCCCTACAGCCAAGAATTAGAAACAAGCCCATCCAACCCTCTAAGAACTCCAAAATAACCAACATCCCCCTCAACGAATTTCTTTAATCGTGTAGGGACTTGAACCTAAAACCTCCAAATAGATGTTCCTATAATTTTTCCCTTTACTAATGGACCGCTAACCCCACTAGACCAACAACTTGTAATACGGTTGGTCATCGATTATCCTCTATTATAATAAATGTCAGTTTCGGTCTTGGGTTTGGTTTTAGAAAAACAAAAAAACATGAAAGACCGACCTAAATTCCACTTGGCCTACTGTTGACTGTTTGACCTAATAGCCCACCCACGACAAAATCAAATTCGTCAGGCAAATTTTATTTGTTCACTATTAAAAATGTTTGCTTCAAGAATACAACGAATCATTCACGGTTTAATCATGCATATCACGATTGAAGAATTAATTTGCTTCAGGTATACAACCAACATATCATGGTTTCGAATACGATTCACCACATAATGTGAGGCATATACTTCATCGTTGCTAATCCTTATCATATTGTGTTTTTTTTTTTTTCCTGCACTATAGTAATTATTTGGTGTTTTTTTTTTTGCTGATTTATCATTGATGGCGTCAATAAATGTTTGTAACATTCCGTATTTTTTTTCAAACATATTTATAAACGCTTAGAATTATTTTCAGATTTCATTTACCAAAAGAAAAAAAAAAACTCACGAGATCTTTAAAATATGATTTACTAGTTAGGCTAAAAATTAAATAATTTATATACTATAAATTTATATACTATAAATTAACAACTGTTGTATGCATAAGTTGTTGTACCATATGCCTTGGGTTGTTTTCAAAAAAAAAAATTTTAAATTTACTTTTAACCCAAATCTTTGAATTACTTGCAATTAACTTCACAAAATTGATTTTTTTTTTTACTTTAAACCCAAATTTTTCCTTCATTCACAATTTAACCTCAACTTTTTTATGTTTAACTTTGGTCCTCTATACTTTTCATCTTTCGCACATTTTCGTTTTACGTTTCGTACTAAATTTTGTGAGTTGCCACGAAGCAACGTGTGTGTGGTTCAACGTTTTTACGTTTCGTTCATAATTTTGCAAGGTAATACGACGCAACGTTCATGTGTAATTCAAGATTTTACGTCTATTGTTTTTCATTTCATAGGTTCGTTGCTACGCTTGAGTCATTGATTGACTTTGTTATTTTTTATATGTTATATCTTTCGGTTTCTTACAATTTTAACCTCACAAAAATGATTTATTTTTTACTTTAACCCAATTTTTTAATCTTTTGTAATTTAACTTTACAACTTTTTTACTTTCAATTTTGGTCCCCCATACTTTTCATCCTTCCCAAATTTTCGTTTTACGTTTCGTACTAAATTTTGCAAGTTAACAGAGCGCAACGTGTGTGTGTGATTCAACGCTTTTACGTTTCGTTCATAATTTTCCGAGTTAACACGGCGTAACGTTCATGTGTTGTTCAATGTTTTTACGTCTATTTTTTCTCATTTGACAGGTTCGTCGTAACGCATGAGTCCTAGATGACTTAGTTATTTTTTTTTAAATGTTCTACATTTCGGTCTATTTCTTCGCTTTAACACGCCACAACTTCAGCGTTGGTGATCGCTGACGGTTATGTGGGATTGGTGCTATTTGACATGCTTTTACGCCACCCGCCGCAACGCGGGGGTTCTTAATTCTAGTTATACTAATGTTTCAACTAATTTAGAGATTTAAATTTAAAGTTATTGACCAACCCATTAATTTGGGTTGACAAAAAGTTCATTATTAAATGGGGGTGGAGATACAATAGTAAGTTTATTTGGCTAGGAAGGCTAGGAAGTGATCTTAACCATCTATTTAGTTAATCAAGGGCTAAAATTACATCAGGGAAATTGAAAGGAAGAAAAGAGGCGCGTGAGTTTGTTTAGGGGCATTCTAGTCAATCCAGCCAATAGTTTATCTCTCCTCCAATTCCCCTCATTTTTTAAACGTTAATAACTCTTTCATACGACATTATTTTTTTATAAAAATTGCACCAAAAAAACGAGCGTTTTTTTATCTTTAAAACGAGTATACTATTGCTATATTTTCAAAAAAAAAAATTAAAACCCAGTTGCGTAAAACGCAATAGAAAAACCCCAGTTACGTAAAACGCAATGAAAAAAAACCTAAAAAATGACATTTTTCTAAAACGCAATGCACAAAAAACACAAAGAAATGACTTATTTGTAAAACGCAATGGCCAGAAAACACAAAGAAATGTCTTATTTCTAAAACGCAATAGCCTAAAAACTCAAAAGAAAATGTACTTTCTAAAACGCAATGGACTAAAAACACATAACAAAGTGTTTTACCTAAAACGCAATGCACCCAAAATACTTAAAAATGTCTTATTTCTAAAACGCAATGGCCAGAAAACACTTAAAAATGTCTTATTTCTAAAACGCAATGGCCAGAAAACACTTAAAAATGTCTTATTTCTAAAACGCAATGCCTAGAAAACACATAAAAATGTCTTATTTCTAAAACGCAATGGCCTAAAAACACAAAAGAAATTGTTCTCTCTAAAACGCAATAAACTGAATACACATAAAAATGTGTTTACCCAAAACGCAATGAGTAAAAACACTTCAAAAATGTTTTATTTCTAAAATGCAATGACCAGAAACCTTTGTTCACAGAACCAGAAACTATCTAAAACGCAATGACCAGAAACTGTTGTTCACAAAACCAGAAACTGTTGTTCACAAAACCAGAATCTAACTAAAACGCAATGACCAGAACCTGTTGTTTACAGAACCAGAAACACTGTCTACGAATGCAGTTTTCCAGAGGCAATTTACAGAAAATTAATTTTTCTGATGCATTTTTATTACAGCAATTTAATCGGAAAAAAAAATTTCCGAGCTGACCTGGGGCGCTGCCCCCAGACCCCCGCCAAGAACGTAAAACGCAATGACTAAATCAAAAACCCAGATTGTAAAAATGAAATTAAAGAATTTCTTACATGGATCGAAGTGATTTCTTCAACAATTGACGAAGTTTGAATGATATAAACACTTATCAGCGCTCGAATCGAACGAATCGAGTGATTATCTCCAAAATCACCCGAAAAAAAAAACAAGATTTTTTATGAAATTAAACTGGGTTTTCTTCAAAAAAGCTGAAGAACACGTTGATCGGGTGTTTGAATCATTGATTTGTGATGAAAATCGAACTATAATGTAGTGATTATTGGGATAGAAAGTGAAGAAATGGTTGAAGATGGTGGGTTTTGAAAATGGTGGGTTTTGAAATTACTGGGTTTTGAAAAGGAAGAAGAAAGGGTTGGATTGACTAAAATACCCTTCCTCTTTATTTTAAATGTTGCCACATGTCCTAATCCTATTGCTTCCTACACTTCCTAGTCAAAATAAACTTTCTATTTGATCTTTTCCATATTAAATGGTATTGTTTATGTGAAAATAAGAGTGGATATACAATAGGAAGTTTATTTGGTTAGGAAGGCTAGAAAGTGATCTTGACCATCCATTTAGTTAATCAAGGGCTAAGATTAAATCAGGGAAATTGAAGGGAAGAAAAGAGGCGCGTGAGTTTGTTTAGGAGCATTCTAGTCAATTCAAGCCAATAGTTTCTCTCTCCTCCAATTCCCCCCCCCCCCCCATTTTTTAAACGTTAATAACTCTTTCATACGACATTATTTTTTTATAAAAATTGCACCAAAAAATGAGCGTTTTTTTATCTTTAAAACGAGTATACTATTGCTATATTTAAAAAAAAAAAAAAAACACAGTTGCGTAAAACGCAATAGACAAACCCCCAGTTACGTAAAACGCAATGAAAAAAAAACCTAAAAAATGACATTTTTCTAAAACGCAATGCACCAAAAACACAAATAAATGACTTATTTGTAAAACGCAATGGCCAGGAAACACAAAGAAATGTCTTATTTCTAAAACGCAATAGCCTAAAACTCAAAAGAAAATGTACTTTCTAAAACGCAATGGACTAAAAACACATAAAAATGTGTTTTACCTAAAACGCAATGCACCAAAAACACAAACAAATGTCTTATTTCTAAAACGCAATGGCCAGAAAACACTTAAAATGTCTGTTTTCTAAAACGCAATGGACTGAAAACACATAAAAAGTGTTTTACCTAAAACGCAATGCACCAAAACACAAAGAAATGTCTTATTTGTAAAACGCAATGGCCAGATAACACTTAAAATGTCTGTTTTCTAAAACACAATGGACTGAAAACACATAAAAAAGTTTTTACCTAAAACGCAATGCACAAAAAACACAAAGAAATGTCTTATTTGTAAAACGCAATGCACCAAAAACACTTCAAGAATGTGTTTTTCTAAAACGCAATGGCCAGAAAACACATAAAAATGTTTTAGTTCTAAAACGCAATTGCCTAAAAACACCAAAGAAAGTGTTATTTCTAAAAGGCATTGAACCATGACAATAGTTTTGTATGTCCTGTGAATTGTTTGTGCTGTGAACTGTCTGGACCAATGCAGTTTCCAGAGGCAATTTACAGAAAATTAATTTTTCTGATGCATTTTTATTACAGCTCAACCCCAGCCAGGGGCTCTGCCCCTTGGACCCCGCCAGGGGCTACCGCCCCTGGGAGCCCGCTACCAGGGGCGCTGCCCCCAGACCCCCGCCAAGATCGTAAAATGCAACGACTAAATCAAAAACCCACATCGTAAAAATGAAATTAAAGAATTTCTTACATGGATTGAAGTGATTTCTTCAACAATTGACAATTTTTGAATGATTGAAACACTTATCAGCGCTCGAATCGAACGGATCAAGTGATTATCTTCAAAATCACCGGAAAAAACGAGATTTTGTATGAAATTAAACTGGGTTTTCTTCAAAAAGCTGAAGAACACGTTGATCGGGTGTTTGAATCATTGATTGGTGATGAAAATCGCACTATAATGTAGTGATTATTGAGATAGAAAGTGAAGAAATGGTTGAAGATGGTGGGTTTTGAAAATGGTGGGTTTTGAAGTTACTGGGTTTTGAAAAGGAAGAAGAAAGGGTTGGATTGACTAAAATACCCTTTTTCTTTATAGACAACGAAAGGCCATCGGGAAGAGATAGAATGGGAGCATCACACAGCTTCCGCTTCAGCGTTTGAAACGCTTCTTCTTGCTTGGGTCCCCACTCAAAAGGCTTATTCTTCTGAGTCAAAGCAGTGAGTGGAACCGCAATCTTCGAGAAATTTGAAATGAAACGTCGATAATATCCAGCAAGACCAAGAAAATATCGAATCTCTGTAGGTGTCGTCGGTGTATTCCAGTCCTTAATAGCAGTAATCTTGGATGGATCCACGTGAATACCCTGCTCTTTGACTATATGACCCAAGAATTGAACTTCTTTAAGCCATAATTCACACTTGGAGAATTTAGCAAAAAGTTGTTCCTTCTTCAGGAGTTCCAATGTTAAGCGAAGGTGTTGCTCGTGCTCGGCTCGAGACTTCGAATAAATGAGAATATCGTCGATGAACACAATAATGAACTTGTCTAAATAAGGTTTGCAGACCCTATTCATTAAGTCCATAAAGATAGCTGGGGCATTTGTCAAACCAAAAGGCATGACTGTAAACTCGTAATGCCCATATCTCGTGCGGAAAGCAGTTTTGGGAATATCTTCTTCGAGAACACGAAGTTGATGGTACCCAGAACGCAGATCGATCTTGGAAAAACAGGTAGCACCTTGCAGCTGATCAAAGAGATCATCAATTCGAGGTAGGGGATATCGATTCTTGATGGTAAGCCTATTAAGCTCACGATAGTCGATACACATTCGAAAAGATCCATCTTTCTTTTTCACAAAGAGGACAGGAGCTCCCCAGTGCGAAAAGCTTGGACGGATGAATCCTTTATCAGATAACTCTTGAAGTTGTTTCGATAACTCTTGCATCTCAGATGGTGCAAGACGATAAGGTGCTTTCGCAATCGGGTTGGCATTGGGACAAGGTCAATATGAAACTCGACTTGACGAACTGGAGGCAAACCAGGCAGTTCATCAGGAAACACCTCTGGATAATCCCGAACAATCAGAATATCCTGGATACTCTTACTCTTGCTTTTCTCTTCGGTGACATGTGCTAGAAAAGCAACATATCCTTTTCGTAAATACCTTTGGGCTTCCATACACGACATAAGCTTCAATCCACCTGAAGGTTTCTCACCACGAACTTCTAAAACTTCACCAGACGAAAGAGGAATACGAACGATCTTATCGAAACAAACCACCTTAGCATGGTGTTTGGTCAACCAATCCATCCCAGCGATAATGTCGAAACTCCCAAGTTGCATCGGTGTGAGGTCAATAGGAAAAAGATGGTTATCGAGGTTCAACTGACAATCACGAATAACAGAATCAAGAACAAGAGGTTTACCAGAAGCAACTTCGACATATAAGGGTTTCCTCAGTTTAGTTCTAGGTATCGCAAGCAAGGGTTCAAAAGATAACGAAACAAAACTTCTATCGGCACCAGAATCAAAAAGAATAGACGCAGGTCGATTGTTAACAAGAAACGTACCATTAACCACCTCGTTGTCAGACCTCGCTTCGTTTGCATTCAAATTGTACGCTCGTGCACGAGCGGGATTCACGTTTGCGTTGACATTCGCATTCGGGTTCGCATTAGCATTCGCGTTCACCAACCTCGGACAATTGTTGCGGAAGTGACCAAACTCTCCACAATTAAAACATGAACCTGGTGGGAATCTCGCAGCATTCCCCTGAACCGGAGCTTGAACCTGGGCAACCTGATTTTGTCCCAGACGACAAATATTGGCCAAATGCCCAAGTTTACCACACGTTGTGCATTGCTTGCAAGCTTGTTGTGCAACATGATGACCGTTGCAGCGAGCACAATGAGGTGTGGTACCAGCATACACCTTCTTCGCAAGTGGTTGAGCCGGTGGGTTCTGCCGGGTTCTAAGCAGTCTGTGCTGTAACAACAAAATTCTGAGCACCCTTTCGCTTTCTCGACTTCTTTGACGACTCGCCTTTCTTACCCTTACCCTTTTCCTTGTCAGAATCGGTCGACTTCTTTTTATCACCCTTGCGGGTAAGTTTACCCTTCCTGACTTGGGACTCAGTCAGGGTAGCAGACAACTCGATCGCGTGACGTACAGTAGTAGGATTAACACCGGTCACAATATCCTGTATGGAATCGGGTAAACCATCGATATATCTCTCGATTGCTTTCTCCAGTGGGGTAACCATAGTGGGACACAACAGACTGATTTCCTCAAAACGATCCGTATACGCACGGTGTTCACCCCCATCTTGCTTTAGATCATCAAACTCTCGTTCCAAAGCTCGAATTTCATGACGGGGACAAAACTCTTTCATCATGAGAGCTCGAAGCTCTTCCCATGTTTGTGCTAACGCCGCTTCGGCACCCCTATCGCGCATAATACCGTTCCACCAGGTAAGAGCTCGCTTCTCAAACACGCTTGATGCAAATTCAACCTTACGCGCATTCAGACACTGCACATGTCTGAATGTGCTCTCGATACTCTCGAACCACTGCAGGAGCGCAGTTGCTCCTTGCGACCCAGAAAACTTAAGCGGCTTCGCAGAATTGAAATTCTTGAAATTACACGGTGCATTATTATTATTGTTGTTGTTGTATAACTCATGGATTTGGGTCACAACGCCTGGAAGCACAGCAGCCATTTGCTGAGAGACAAGGGCTGCGACTTCTTCAGCAGTAAAAGTTTGTGCTTCACGTCGAGGGGGCATTGTCTAACAAGGAAACAGGAGAGACGAGTGAGGTTGAAAATTGGAGAAACAAAAGAGGCATTGAAAACATCGACAAAACACAAGGAAGGTGATCATTTGTTCGTTACCTTGAACAAACAAACGACACGCAGTGACTAATCAAAGTAAATGGGTCAAATTAATGTATCGCTGAAGACATGCTCGCCTATAAGTGAACACTCACCCCAAGAGTTCCCAGGTAAGAGTGACTGGTCCGATTATGTGGATTTGTACGAACACTCTAGCCTTAGACAGAAAACTCAGAGTACAGGCACTCACTCATCAAGTTTGCACGTGTTCACACTATTTAGACCCAAACTTTGACGAGATTTTTGAAAACTTAAAGGGATCAAAACCTTATAACAGAGGTTTCAAAACCTAGTAATCAATCATCCTAGAACAGATGATTGGTTTTCAAGGCGGATTCAAAAATTGTGTTCTCATTGTAGTTATCACCTAAGGATAGGTGACGATTTTGTTTTAAAATCTAAACGCAAAGAAACTTGCGTTAGGGTCCTAGAAGTTATAGTCTAGGTTAAAGCATTACTAATAACCTAATTCCCTATAACCATTGGCTCTGATACCAACTCTTCTGTCACACCCCGACCACGTAAAACAACAAATCGCGGCGGAAACGTCGGGGAGTGTTATAACAGAATTATCGTTTCATAACCATGGATACAAAATGAGTTTCGTTTTATTGATAATATTAAACATTTACATTGTCTTAACACACAACAACCAAGTACATATCGTCTATCATTATTATTATGTCACTAAGGCCTCGTCTAGATCCTATGTGACTCATGCATCCTAGAAATCAATCAAGCAACAACACCTGAAACATATGTAAAAACAATGTCAACAAAGAAATGCTGGCGAGTACATAGGTTTTATAAGAGTATCAGAATTATGGCTTTGTTTACATGTTGCAGTACTTTATTAGACTACAAGAGTCAAAATACAAACCTCGTTTTGAAAAGTGTATTGCAACATAATTTAACCAACTTAAATCAAGTGGGTTATAATTTATAAAACCTCATAGCCATGATTCTTAACCCAAAAACATTTGTTTTAGAAAACCAATTTGTAAAAATCTCGTTAAAACTCGTATGGTTTATATCTTTTAGAAAACATCGTTTTGTGGCATCGTTTCAAAATCGTTTACCCAAGTGAACTAAATAACGCCACGGTATGTAATATGTTGAAAACACTTATATATAAGAAGTACCAGCGGCGTATCTACCATGCTTTCACCACATTACACCTGTCCCGTTATCTAAACACTTAACCAAAAACCAATAGTTTATCCAATTCGTTTAACTTGTTCAAATCGTTTCCAAATCGTTAACTCGTTTAAATCCTCCTCGTTTTAATTGTGAAAACTATTTATGGTCGTCTCGCTAGTAACATTCAAACCTTCGTGACTCGACTACCTCGTTTCTCGCTTCTCGCATTAACAAACCTCCAAAGGGTAAGTTAACAATCACAGATTCAGTCGTTACCCACAACACCCACACATAACCATGGGTGCAGTACAATAACGGGATTTGTCAGATCCTATGGTACCATAACCTAATACTGGTCGGTTCGGCCAAAATTAATGAATGTCATTCGTTATGTAACTACAACCAACAAGTTTATTCACATTATTGAAATCGTTATTAGTTTAGTATAAATCGTTTTAATCGTTTTTGAAATCATCGTTTAAACCTTGAAATCATTTTTGTACATATGAATCACCCCAAAACAATTGAAAGCAGTAAAATAGGGGAACTATGTACTCACATGTAGTGCAAACTATCCTCAATCAATAGAACTTCAACAAACTCAAGTAAACCAGAGAAATCAAGCAGCACCTAGTAATCGAATCACTAGTCAAACAATAGACGCCTAAATCGGAAGATCGGACAGAATGAGATCTTGTAAACCAAATGAGTGTTGGAACTCATGTGATATGGCTTAACAAAGCCTACATCCTAAATCGGAACCTAACCTAAGTGCATTCGACCCATCGCGACCCATTAAGGTAGCTTACGCTACTTTAACGCGTCGTGCGCGTAAATGCGCGTTCGAGACGTCTAACTAGTCCTATGACAAGTATTATATGCCAAAACATGTTTAAATATGATACATAATCAGTTATGTGACAAAAGTTTAGGTTACATATGCTTATTTACCAATTATGCATGAAAAGGGTATTTTGGTCATTTACCTAAGGCATATAAACTACCTATCATACAACTAATTAAACCTAAGTGACCATAAGGTATAACCTCGGAAGGTTATTCCCTATACAACTATGGTCACTAAGCATGTTTGGTCGGATCCTAGTGATCGACCAAACAGGTCTTGTTCGAAAGTCTAAGCGGGTGTTTAGTCCGCTTGACTTACGACTCTACACAAGCACTAAACTAAAAGTGACGAGCTAAACATGCTAAAACATGTTTAGTTAAGTTAGAAAACAGGTTTGGTATCAAAACAAATGGTTTTGATACCTAAAAGTAGTTTGGTTACAAAATACGCGAGAAAACGCATTTTGGCCGAAACTACGACTCGTCACTGAGCCTAGATAACGTGGTAATCAGTAGGTATAGTCACTAGGGACTATAACCATCGTGATTACGCTCACGTTATGAAGTTAATACGAACTTCGCATTGACCATAAACTGGTTAATGCAGAAAGTCAAACGCAGTTTGACTTTTACGATAAAAACGAATGAAAAGAACGAAGGAATACTTACAAAGGGTCCCCGCAAGCAAATCTTGATCCAAGTAGCTCAGGTATGAAGCAAAGGCCTCAACTTAGAGAATCTTTGATCAGATTTGAGTGAGGATGAAGTGAAGTGGGTTGGGTTGGGTATTTATAGGAGATCTAGAACCGTTAGGATCGTTCATCGATTCCCGAGCTTCGATCTCATCCGTACACATATGCCCATGGTTTTGTGAAACCATGGGAGCCCCTAGTTTCATTAAAACCATGTACAAATGAGGGGAATAGCTGGAACAAGCTGGAATTTAGATTTTTCATTTTGGTCCCTTCCTAAGATAACTATGGCATATTGTCAATTTTGGTCCCTGAATGTGCAAAACATGGTTTTTGATGCATTTTTGACACGTTTAAGCCCTGTTAATCTTATTTTAAGGCTCTAAAATGAAGTTAAAGTATAGGTAACATGAAACATGCTCAAAAATATCTCGGATGTCGGTTCGTTTGGTCGTACGGTTGCGTTGTTCGGTTAATTACGACGAAACACGAACGAATGCGAAAAACGATCCAAATTACGCGACGAATGGAATTTTATCATGCCAATCATTAAAATAAAATATTTTAATGATTACATAAAGTTTTGGATGTCCGGATGTATTCAGAACGTAAGATATGTGCGAAAATGCAAACTTATGCACTTTTTGACGCTTTTAGTCCCTATAGATCAATAAAGTTTATTTTAGCATACTGAACCCCTCAAAGCCTATTTCTATGCTATGTAAAGAATATTTAGGGTATGTTTAACTTATGATAAAGTTCCAGAATGTTCGTTACTATACAAATCGGTATAGTTTCGCAGTTTGACACAAATAGTCCCTGTGATCAAACAAACTTGATTTCAACACACCAAACCATCCAAAACTTATTTCTAAGTTATGTGGAGGTTATTTAAGGTATGTTAAGCCTATTTCACTATTCCGGAGTGTTCGTTGCATTAAACTGGTTATATTTACGCATTAGTGCGCGTATAACCTTCTAGAAAGCGATTTAAAGCTTGAAATCGGAATCGAATCGAATTGAAAAATCCCCAAACACAAATACAAACATAAATACACCAAAACACATATAATAACACCAAAGTACATTGTTTTATTAATAATCATCATTGTTTTACATTGTACATCGATTACAGAGCACAGTTGTCACATATAGACTAGAACCGACCCTATATTTAGGGTAGTGAATCAGTTCTGTATTTTATGTTTGATCGGTTCTCGGGTCGGGTCGGGTAATGATCGAGTAGGGTCGGGTTTTTCCTTTTGCTCACCCCTAGTGCCATATTTAGGGTATGTGATTGCCCCAGGTTATCAAACTTTGATTTGATGGTAATCAACTAAAAAGCATTATGGATATCGGCATATAATATAATCCCAACATGTAAACGCAACACAACAGCTATGGTGATTCTCATCAGTGTAATGAACGCATCACGCATTATGTGCATATAATGTACGCATTTTAAAACCAAGGACCCATATCAATTTATATTAAAGTTCTTTTGAAGAAGAAATATTTGGATAGTTTGATCATACTCATTAGGTAACAGTCGAGTGGAACCCAGCCGCGACCTGTATGAGACTTTCATGAAGGAATTTTGTTAAAAATTTTGGTTAGGTGGCTTTTGTATCTATTTGTGGTAGCTTCAATGTAAAATGTTACATCAAACTTATTACCTATGAAAAGGACATGAAATGGAGATGGAATTGCATAAGAATGTTAAAAAAATAACAATTTAAACTCATTAAATGTAAAGATCCACCACGAAAGAGTCCCCACTAGTAATAATAACGATGTTCTTGTTACTCGTAGGAAAAGTTTACTACAATACCAGATATAAAAGAATTACAAATTAGGTAAAATAATGCTACATACACTTAAAAGATTAATACCAAAGTCTTCAGTGAGTCAAGTATTCTACTCTGAGCTTGACTGCAATAATGAACAAACGAATTTGTTGACGGTTGTGACTGAGTTGAACACGAATGCCTTAAAACATATTGTGTCTTCTCATGAACACATTATATATCACTCTAATTTGCAACATTTCTATGCTTATAGGTGTTGTAAATTGTGCTTTTTTGGTGTTTTATGCATGCAAGGATTGTACAAAAGCATTATTTACAATACCTTCCATCTATTCATCTTGGGTGTCATCTTCTTATCACACAACAAGAGAGATTGCAAGTCATTTTGTTTCAGCTTAGAGAGAGACACGGGAGAGAGAGAAACAGGCGAGAGAGAGAACTAAACGGAGTCGGCGCGTCTCCGGTGTTTGTTGGTTGCACACAAGGTGTTTGATTTATTTCCAAAGTGACCTAATGAGGCGATTACAAGGGAAGGTTTCTAAGGGTGGTTGATCTCCTCTGTCAACTCCGACTTTGAGGTGAACCGTCGACTCTGCCCTACCTTCATCTTCTTCTTTCAGGCAGACGAAAAAGGTGGATTTAATGAAGCTGATTGATCAAACAATTCGTGAGATGTAAGTTTTATTTGAAATTCCCATGTGAACAAATTTCACTGAATAATTAAGCATTATTACTTACTAGGGTTAAGAAATTTAGTAAAGATCTTAATTTGGGTTTTTAGTATATTGTATCTAGAATTTACTAGGTATCACTTTTATATTATATCTATCTGCACTTTGTTTATTTAGGCTTGGACTCTGGAAACCAATAAAAACTTAGAAATTACGGCTCAAACTGAAATGGGGGAAGGAATCGTCTTGAACAATGAAAGGTCGAACATTGAAATTGCAACTAATTAATTCTTTATTCGAATTTTGAAAGGTAGTAAAGTAAAAGAAAGCCAAAACTAAACATGTTCTTGTCTTTAAAATCGATAAACGAATTTTGTTATGCTGACTGTATTGTTGTTCAGTTAAATCAAAGTGCGAAATTGAAATCGAAGTTGTTAATCTGTCTTGCTATAGTAATTTGTTCTGTTCAAGCTATTGATTGTTGAATAGGTACATTTTTTCTTGCCCAAATTATATCCCCAATTTTGTTTGTTCTTTGAGTTATGTTGATCTTGAAGATACACAGAAAGCATCAAAGAAAACTTACAATCACTATGCTGACTGTTAATTTTTGTAATCATTTGTTGACCTTTCAAAGTTTTTTTATCTTAACTGTTAATTCAAGTTAAAGTATCTACAATTGTAAATATCTATTTGTTATGTTCATACTTAAAAGTATTGTGTAGGACTGTAGGTGTAGTCTCATTGCCATATGAGTTACTTCTTTATCATTTATGATCCTTGAAGCAAAAAAGCAATCTCAACCAGTCCCTTTTTAAAGAAGGATACAACATCTATTTTATAGATAAAGTTGGATTAAGATAACTAACTTGGCCAAGATGTTGGACCCGAAGATGAACGCACTATGACACGAGTAACACACCATGATCTAAATATCCAGATGGGTCAAATGACGAGTGGGTCGAGTAGTCCATTTAACTTGAAATTTGTAAAAGGGCCTCACGTTTCTACTTTCGTTTTGGGCCTCCAAAATAGTTGAGCCGGCCCTGGTGACCGAGCCGTGTCAAAAGGTTTGAAAACCATATAGGATGATCTCAAGACACTAAGGAAGAGACCGAAGTCATAGTCATTAGGTAAAACATATCAAAAGGTTTGTAAACCAAATCAAAAGATTGGAATGAGGTTTTGCTACAATCCTTTCCGTACATACATGTTTGTATATTAGTTTGTAGGATCATGGTTTATAGTTATTTTAGTATTTATAGCATATTCTGCAAGAGTGTGTATGAGCTTGCATTTGATTTTGACTTTGAGGATTATACTTATGTTTTGCTTTTTGTCGAACACGAATATCATTCTTTTATTGATGGCAATATTTAAGCTACTTTTTTTTCAATTATAACCTTCACTTTTATCAAGAACTAGTGTTTTCGCTCTCGCGCGTTGCGCGTTAGGCCTTTGTGTTTTGATTAAATAGTCAAATGTTAGCAACCTGTTATGAAAAGGGTTGTTGCCCGTGGTTCAGTTGAGTTCAAGTGTTTTCATACCAAGTTCTTTACATATTGTTTACATACTAAGTTCTTTACATTAAAAAAAAAACAAATGTTGCATGTGGTTCCTTTTTTTTTTTTTACAGCGCGGTGGTGCTTTAGTTGGATGTGTCATCCCCTTTCTTCAGCATGTTAGTTTCAGGGCCTGCATTTAACAATATGGTTTAGTAAAATGACAAACTTATTGTCTTTTTGAAAAGGAAAAAAAAAGAATAATCTCAAACGTCAACAATAATAGCTTAGAGAAAAATGCCCGGATAGTCCCTGTGGTTTCACCTTTTTTCACCTATAGTCCCTATCTTTCTAAAACTACTTGAATAGTCCCTGTGGTTTTCCGTTTTGTTCTCGGATAGTCCCTGGGTCTAACTTCAGTTACTTTTCTCTGTTAAGTGGGTGTTGAAATGACCAATATACCCTTTTCTTAAAAGGCCAAACCATAGGGACTATCCGAGAACAAAAAAAAACTAAAAAAATTGCATAATCACTTCATCTTCCCCAATTCCTAACCCTAAAACCCTAACCACCGTATCCTCACCACCACCTCATCCTGCCGTCACCAGGCCACACCCACCACCTTTAACCCCTTGCAGATCTGCAACCCTTTTTTGTTTAATAAAGGAAAAAACTAACTTGACAGCAATGAGTTTTCGATTAGAAACCATTTTGTAGGTCTGAGTGTCTCTGTATGCTATAAAGAATTGTAAAGTGACGTCAATGAGGAAAGCTACTGGACCAGCCATGTCTAAAAAAATAGAGGTTTTTAAATAACCCTTTGAAGAATCCGAATTCCACTGGTGTGAAGAAATAAGAATACATTGCCCATATTATTATGAATTTCTCCCAAGCCAACTCTCTATTTCTCTCTTAATCTTGTAACCTGAAGTTCCACTTGCCACCACCCCAGCCACCATCTTGCCACCACCATTTCGGCCACCACTGAAACGACTCACCACCCATCTCTCTTCCTCCCAAAGACCACCACCTATCACCATTAACAACCATCACCACATCTCTGAAAACCCACCTGCAACCACCACCTACCAATACTAACCCACGCCACCAACCCCCAAAAATAATCACACCCCACCCCAACCTCGCAAAGAACCTCTCCTTCAAACTCTCAAATTTGGGGATCGGACGTGAGGTGATAGATCCGGAGGTTTGGTGGCGGTTAGGGCTTTTTTTTTTGCTCCGGTTGTTGTGGTTTTTTTCCGGAATCGGTATCAAAACCGGAATCTTCTGAATCGGAATTAGATGACAAGTGTGATCGGGTTTCATTCCGATTTGTTCATTCCGATTTATTTCTGAATCGGAATTAGATGACAAGCCTATTAACTATTTTCACCATTTCATGAGGTTTCTTGCAGTAGCAGGGACTGCTACTATCTTGGGGCAAAACTCCGGCGAAACAAAAGCAGATCTAATGGTTATACTCTTTGACTCCTTTATTAAAAACCATACCGTAATCTTTCCCGGACCTTGCCAGCAATAGAATTAACCTTTCCAGAAATGGTGGTGGTGGTGGCTCTCACGGTGATGGTAAGGGTGGGGTTCGGTTGGAGAGAGATAGAGAGGGGAAAGAGAGATCTGAAACATGAAACAGAGAAATTAGTTTTATATATGAGAAAAATGCCCGGATAGTCCCTATGGTTTGGCCTTTTAAGGAAGGGGTATTTTGGTCATTTCAACACCCACTTAACTGAGAAAAGTAACTGAAGTTAGACCCAGGGACTATCCGAGAACAAAACGGAAAACCACAGGGACTATTCAAGTAGTTTTAGAAAGATAGGGACTATAGGTGAAAAAAGGCGAAACCACAGGGACTATCCGGGCATTTTTCTCAATAGCTTAAGTTGAAAGCTATTAGGTTCCAACTGTAAGCAATAACTCAAATTCATTCACTGAAACTATTTTCCTATTCTATAACCTAGCTTAGAATCAAACAACTTACTGAAATTACCATCACATTATACATCATCTATTTATCTCTTGACTGAATACAGCAACCACATATTTTCAATCACAATATCACGTTACAACCATAGATTGATGTTTTAAGATAGATATATCAAATTTATGAGCACTCTAATGTTTTCAATAGAGTCTACTTACTATTGAGAAAATAATAATAAACGTACGGATGATTATCTAGGTATAACCCCATTTAATTACTATTTCTTTAGAAAAATTAAAAATCCTGGATAAATGTTTGAAATTATATATCTTAAATAGTTGAATACACAACATATTGAAACCATGAAAAAGTTGATATCTTTTTCTTTTGTTCTTACTTATACAGTTAACCTTGTTATATATGTATATTTAAGAGAGGCAATACGTAGCTAGCTATAACAATGCATAACTACTGAATAGGAAGTCTTATATCTTTGTTCTAAAGGTAGTTATGCGAAGGAAAGTAAGTGTAATTATTCAACTTTTATACTATTATTCATACTTTGATGATAATATCAAACTGTTTGGTCTTCAATCAATCCACACACCTAATACTCCATAAATCTAAACAAAATGTCACTATGTAACTAAATTAGAATATTAAATCACAAACGGATAATAACTTACAGGCCAAACATGATGAACCAGATCCATCTGTTTGAAACAAACTCTTCACCAGTTTCATAAAATACGCTGGCGTTTTCGATTTAACTTCATCGCCTTAACCTGCAACTACCGACACATCTTCAACCATTTCAGTTAGCAGAAGCAAACACTGACGCTAACACACAGTTCATCTGCATCACCTAAACAAATCTCAATAGTCAATACGCTCCATCTACACACTCCAATTTCCATCATCCAATACGAAAAACCTAAAAGAGACAGATTCCACGTATGTAATCATCCAACCTTTAAGTTGTATAACACACCACTTAACAGGATATCCCCATAGGGACAACCCTGTTGCCATGGTATTCAAATTAATATATTAACTTAGACTCAACCACTGTATAACTTATACTCAGGTAACTATATTGAGCCTTGATCAAACCCAAACAAAAGTAGCATAATCAATTCAACACAATCTTGAATATAATCAATTCCTTGTCGATTTGTTCCTCGGCTCCTTCTTTTGGCCAAAATAGGGATCCCACAAATATTATAATTAAAGATATTTAGGTAACAACCACGGACTCGAAATCAGAAAAAAAAACATACATATTGCTTATCATCAAACACATAGAAGGCATCAAATCAAATACAAAAATCCAACATTTATCAAACAATATTCATCAAACCAAACCAGTTTTCTTCCTTAAAAATCAGAGATCGAAGAAGCAAACCTGTAGTGATAACCAACAACAATAAACGTATGGCAACCCGATTTGCCGCTGGCATCCTTGTGATACCCCTGCCGTCTCTATTTCGACTTCCAGCCTCCACACCATCACCGTTGTCACAATGGTTCATGGCGGTACCCTACTACTACCTCTGAACCCTCAATTCTTCACATAAACTAAGAGCCACCGTCACTCAGACATTTAGTTGACTAAACCGACACCACCAACAGTTTCTACACCTTCGGGTATGCGGGTGGGAAGCGAGCACGCGCCGACGTTACCTACTCATCAGATCAACATTAGTCGTCAGATTATGGTTCAGGGACAGCCGATCTAACTAAATAGCTAATAGAAAATAGCAAACATGCAATAAAAAAGGGCTTACCGGAAGTTGAGCGAAACCCTAACCGCTTGACCGTCGTCATTGTCAGAGCTACAACAATCATACCTGGTCGCTCTCTGTCCCAAGCCATGTTTGCCGCCACCAAAGACCACGGCAATCATACCGTCACAAACCCTACTATGCACAGCAGAGACTACCGCCACCACAATGATCAGAACGTCATCTTCGAGTGTTGATGACGCCGGCGAGCAGGTTGTAACACCATCGGACCGTCGTCATCGGCCTCTCTCTCTACGCGCTCTCTCTCACACACACATCTTTCTCTCTCTAACGGGCTCTTTGACGGTGTTGTTTCTCTCTCTTGTCTGCCCTTTAAACTGGTTATACAACGAAATTACCAGAATGACCTTTTGCACTGTTCATTCAGTATTTTTTATTATCATATAGTAATTGCTTGGTCATATGAAAACGGTTTTGGATTGAAAAATGTCCTTTTGTAGAACAAGTGGGTTGAGTTGTGTTGGGTATTAATCCGTGCATTCTATTAGTTTTTTTTGTTGATCAACCAGAGTTTCTATCAAGTAGTTGATATATTTTACTTTCTAAAACTGGGGTTTTCAAACGTCTGATATGAAGTTGAACCCCGACCGCAACGCGGCGGGTGCTCCTTCTAGTTTGTCTTCTATAATACAACAGGCAAAACATTGTGTATAGCTGGAGATGACTCACGCGCCCGAGGTTACACCGGGTTAAAGTGTTTCGATATAAATTAAAAAAGGATGAAGTTAGTGATAGTGAAAAAATTAGAGATTGGTCCTCTCTTTATTCTACGAAACTTGTTGAAAAAATGATTTCTCTATATCATCTCGCTTTTGTTCTCTTTTCTTTTCTTTTTTTGAAAATTTAAGCATAATATTAGTTATTAGCTATATATTAGCTATATATTAAAAAGTAAACTGAATGAACAGTACTCAATAAAAATATATGTATTGTAATAAAAATAGATTTGAATTAAAATGGCATTAAAACCTATATAAATAAGCAATTACTTTAGGCTTGGATGGGTTGTACATTTGGCTTGGGGTGTTTTAAAAAAAAACGTGGTTCCCCCCTGTCTCTCTCTCTCACCAGCCTCTCCATATCCCATCTAAGACTATCTTCAATGCGCTGAAGTTTGGTCGCCCGAGCCACGTCAGAGCCGCCTGAAATTATGTGCGGCGTTGGAGTCGGCCGCCCGATAATGTCCAAAGGTGAGGCGTCCAAACTTAAGGGCTCTGGTTATCTCGGTTCTTGTGCTATTTTTTTTCCAAGTAGCAATCAAAGCAAGGAACAATTTGCACACTCAGAATGCATAAATCGAGCACACGTCAAAATAATCAGAAATAAACAAAAACTTTTAGTTAAAACAGAGCCTCGATCTTGATCAAATTACATCAGAAAGGAACAGGTTTTTTTCATAAAAATGTAACCCCAGGAGAAATTACAGAAATAAGAAACACGAAATTGAAAGTAACCATAATCAAGAACATACCAGACAAAACCAATGAGAGATTGTAGAAGAAAGATCTAATATTGACAAGAACCAAAGATTTTGAAACATGTTTCCAAGAACACAAAGATTATGGTTAGAATCATGAAAAAAAAATTCGACTTTACAATAATAACCTCTATACTGGGGTTTCTTCTTCTTGAAGCAAATTGATACTCTTGTGAAAAGGGTTAAGATGAGAAATGAAGATTGAACGGCATGGGGGAGAGAAACAAATATGAAAGCGTGTGTTTCTGGATGTAAAATGACATGATGTTGAAAGAACCCACCACATTTAGATTTTAGAGAAAAAGGTTGCTAAATTAAATTTATTACTTTTCTACTCATATTAATTATTTAAACATATTTTAATGATTTAAGTAATAAAATTTAAAGGAAAAACAAGTGATGATATGGAAAATGTAAGGATATGTAAATAGGTTTGTATGGTTGGAGGTGAGATTGGGGTTTTAAGGATTTTTAAGGATTTGTAAGGATTTATAAGGATATGATGTGGCAGCTGACTGGACAGCTAAGGGCGCCTAAGGGCTCCTTTACCATGGGAGATAGTCTAAGCATTCTATCCATCATCCCATCAGAGCACTCTCCGAATCACTTATTTGGCTTCTAATTCTTGACATTCGGTTAAATGACGGTGGCGGCAATGTATTTTGGGCAGGAAAAACAGCAGTAGCTTGAAGATCGACGTTGGCGGTTAGGGTTTCATATTTTACTTTAGTTTTGTTGTTTTAATTGCTAAATCTTTGTTCGTTCGTTGATATTACAGAACATGTATATGATGGTTGTTATATACAAGCTAAAACCATCTATAAACGTTTGTTTTTTGGGTCCACAGCCGGCGGGAGAAGGGGTCATGGCCAGAGGCTGGGAAAGGAGACCACAACGCTCTAAGTTTGTAAGAATTCAATTTCTAAATCTTGATTCTAAACAATTGTTGGTCATATGAATGTAGCATAAGGGCCATATTAAACAATGATGATTCAAAATAGTTGTATTTTTTTTACTCATCTGTGACTGCAAGTCACTGATTGAGCTATGTGAGTGTGTGTGTGGATGCTTAGTTTTTCAACCTTTGTTACTGATTTACTTATTACCTTCTGAAGCTTAGTTTTATTTAAAGTTTGGGTTTAGTGAAACAAACATTGTTTTGTTAATTAAGTTTCAAGTTATTTTGTTATACATTTAGGCTTTTTTTATATAGAATGTTGGTTGCTTTAAGATGGTGGGCTCTAAGAGAGAATGGTTCTTCACCAAGACCATCGCCACAGAAGGCGGAAGTTATCGAAAAGTGTGATGAAACCAATATCATATGCTTGACCCGATGATCCAAACTTAACAAAAAGCTTAGTGTACTCCAACTTTCTATATGAAATTGATGTTTTATAGGCACACTTCTGCGATAGCTTCAAAGTTATTACAAATGCACATAGAACATAGCATTATTACGTTATTTATGTACTCTGCATTTGCTAAATATTTATATTTCTCATATTACAGTGTACTACAATAAGCGTTTAATGGCCAACATACATATTTGAGCCACACAACCAGGAGCCACTTCCCAACCTCTTGAAATACTTATTGATACCTTATCGGACACACATGAAAGTAGTCATGCACATAGCATCCATCAGAATCCAAAAAAGATCTCTTTGATACCAACAACCCTACATTTTGGTACAGCTTTGCTGTTCTCAAGACTTGAGTTAACAACCATCACTTGCTTATAGGTACAACTATACACATTAACTAATATGTTATATGCTCTTACTACTAGATTTTATTAGACGATGGTTAACAAATTATATTGGCCATGTGGAAAGGGTCTCAAGCCATTTGATGAGAGCAAATAATAATTTGGTAAAAAATCATCCTTCAAGATACAAGGGGAGACATTAGACTTTAATTTTTCCCCAATAATGGAAAGAAATGGCTATTAAATCAACAAGGGTAACATAATACCAAGGTAAAATTAGAATGAATGCTTAAAGTAGTATTCATCTGGTGCATCTTCCTAATTTGAAAAATTTCGAATGAAGGCAAACATAGCAGTGGTGTACTTATGAGTTGGAAAATATGTGTGTCACTTAATTGACTATTAATATAACTCGATAATGATAGCGGACCTTATATTAATTTTTTTTCAACCCAAAGATGTACTATTTGTATAAATATTTCACTATTAAGAAACAAAAAGTAAAGAAATTACCAAAAAGTAGAGCAAGGAAACACAACTCTAGGATTTATGTCCTTACCCACATGGTCTTTTGTTAATAACACTAATATCCTACCTTACCCTTACTTTTGGTGGGATTTAATGAGTATGATGATGATAACAGTAATCTCTACAGCTTTAACTACTAGAAAAAAAAGACAGAAACATGGCTCTAGAAGTTTGGATCTTTTTGTGCATTCTCTTTGACAATAGATGCCAGGTATGCATCATTAACTACAATGTTATTTTTAAATTCTTAAACCAACTTATTTGGATATTGAAGTTGATGTTTAATTGTATATTTCTTTTTATCATCTATTCACTTGATGATTTAGTTTCTAATGTAGCGCAAACAGATATTTCATTCTTCAGAAACAAAAACGGAAGCAAGTGCCAGAAAGATGAC
This sequence comes from Helianthus tuberosus, assembly GCA_030545235.1. Lineage (NCBI taxonomy): Eukaryota > Viridiplantae > Streptophyta > Magnoliopsida > Asterales > Asteraceae > Helianthus > Helianthus tuberosus. The sequence goes on from JARYGA010060586.1 coordinate 101,355, forward strand.
TAATGAAACGAAGACCAATGAAACACGGCTATTGAAGTTTACCCCTTATTTGCATGGTCTATTGTGGCATCAGCGTGGGATGTTGTTAGTCCACATTTGTGGAATTTTGGTATTATGACATGTGTAAAGGAGGCGCCGATTTTCACTTCATTCCACCATTTATCTTCAACGAAAAACATATGAGATATGGAGTGTCCGTATCACGAATGCGGCCTACAAAGCCTAATCGACTTTTCAGCCTATCCGATGTTCGATACTGTGTTCAACTATGGTTTCCTTGATAAAACGGTTCGTTTTGTCTCCAGTCATTTACTACCAAATATCGATTTATTATGTTCAGATATGACTCTAGACCCTAATACTGTTGCTTAGTATCAGCTTTGCACAATTGATTAAGAATTTGGAAACAATCGATATCTCCAGGCACATAGTTTGTGATGTGGTTGTCGGGTGAGTTTGGATACTAATTCTTTTTATACATATGTAAGAACCCCGCCGGCGGGTACTAATCCTAGTTGGGTTATTAAAAAGTAAACTGAATGAACAGTACTCAATAAAAAATATATGTATTGTAATAAAAATAGATTTGAATTAAAATGGCATTGGGTACCAGTACCCAATGTACCAAACCGGGTGTATTTTCGGCACCGGTATTCATCGGTTTTTACCCTCAAATATCGGTGTCGTACCAGTACCGACCGGTACCGAGCCAAACCGGGTGTATGTTCGGTGCCGGTTCGGCATCGGTACTCATCGGTTTTTACCCTCAAATACCGGTGTCGTACTAGTACCGACCGGTACCGAGCCGTACCGGTCGGTACTGGTATATTCGGTACCGGTACCCACTTTCGGGGGTTTCGGTAACAGTTTTTTCGATACCGGTTGGTACAAATCCTGTAGCAATGCAAGTAATTGCACCGTTTAGATTACTTTTCATACAATAGAATTGAATGAATAGTAACATCACTAAGGAATGAGCAAATGGTATCGGGTACCGGTACCGGTATCAAATTTACCAAACCGGGTATATTTTTGGCACCGGTATTCATCGGTTTTTACCCTCAAATACCGGTGTCGTACCAGTACCGACCGATACCGAGCCGTATCGTACCAGGTATATTCGGTACCGGTACCCACTTTTGGGGATTTCGGTAACGGTATTTTCGGTACTACCGAGCTCATCAAATCCTGTAGCAACGTAGCAATGCAAGTAATTGCACCGTTTAAATTACTTTTCATACACACAGTAAGTGAACTATATTTCGTTTGAATGGGGTTTTACATACACAACAACTATTTTGCTTTATTTTTTGTCTTTTTTCTGTAATGAATGAATTGTAGCATGTAAATTAACTTGGATATTTAGATTATTGATGACCAAATCGTATCAAATCCTGTCATCAAACCGGTATCCTATCGGTACCAAATTTACTATACCAAATCATTTTCGGTACCAATTTGGTACCCACCTTTTGGCGTTTTCAGAATCGTTACTTTCGTTTCGACACCGGTCTAGCACCATACCTGTATTTATTGATTTTTACATTCAAATACCATACTGTATCGTACCGAGCATTTTCGGTGCCGGTACCTAATTTCGATGATTTTCCAGATCGGTACTTTCGGTGCCGTTACCGGTACCGAGCTCATCCATATTTTAATTCCTTTTATAATCAAACAAAAACTTCAAATTTGATTTTCTTTATTTAAACACAGTAATAAAAAATTTATGAGTCAAATAACACTTTCAGCAAATTACACGGATGGTCCTTGTGGTTTACTAAAATTTTGGATTTTGTCCCTAGCTATCCAAAAGTACACAGATGGTCCCTGTGGTTTGCATTTCGTAACACATTTAGTCCATAGCCAACAAATTTAAAGGTGTCCAAGTTTGGGACTAAATGCGTTACAAAGTGCAAAGCACAAGGACCATCCATGTACTTTTGGAAAAAGATGGGGACTAAATGTGTTACAAAGTGCAAACCATAGGGACCATTTATGTACTTTTGGAAAACTAAGGACCAAATTCAAACTTTTGGCAAACCACGGAGACCATCCGTCTACTCTACTCTAAAACTTTTATTTGATTCATAAAATGTAACGTCAATTAAAAAAAATATTTAAATACTAGCATGAGACCCGCGCATTGTGGCGAGTGGGAACCGGGTTTGTTTCGGTGCACTCGCTACAACAAACAAAAGAGAGTGTGACACCCCAGGAAAACCAGGAAACCATGCAACCTAACTAGCTTCCCCAGTAACTACGTGCTAAATTTTGGGACGAAATTTCTTTCAAGTTGGGGATGATGTGACAACCCGAACTTTCAAGGTCTTTCCTCGACACGTTACTTGTTCCACACCAGTGTTTTCATAGTTGTGCTTGCATCGTAAAATTGTACACGTTTGATATATGATCGATACACTGTGTTATTGTGCTATTGTTGGTACTGTGTTATTGTGTTAGTTGCGTTACCTTAAATTCCACAATCTGTGGCGTGTGTTTCTATGTTTAATTACCCACATATTACACTCTTGCACCATTAGACATTTTTGTGCGTGTTGATTTGTTATAATGGAGTCGTTGAATGTTTTCTAGTGTTGGTTCGTTTTGGGGAATCCGTTATTAACCAAACTGAGCCGTATGATCTTTTGGGCCGCGAACTTATTTGAGACACACACCCCTCTTGGCTGAATGATTCGACATATATCATCTCGGCCCATATACTTGTGAAACCCAAGCCCGAGTCACTTGAGCCCATCTCTTTGTGGGCTTAGCATAGTTTTAGAACTAGGAATACTTAATTGGATATGGGGAGTGGGTATAGCCCAACACTTGAGTTATTGGAATTCGGCCCACATCACTTGAAGCCTAAACCGAGCCCACATGCTCAATATATACGAATTATATGTTGGAGTTATCCCATAATTTTCTAAACACCTACAAACCCTAGTATTCCTATTACCCTCACAACTTGAAGGCAGCCATCGTCGACAGTAGATCCCATCCGAGCACTCCCTTCCCTAGTCGAACTTCTTGGTTAGTAGTTCTTATTTATTGAAATTCGTATTTGTTTGATGTTGATTATATGTGAACTATTTAACAAAAATTATATATATGTTGATTGGATCATGTTCTTGCTTGGAAATCGATATTAGGATGCATATGATAATATATTTGATTATGTTTTCGGTTAGTCGCTAGGGTCACAATATTTAACACAGGCAGCATTAAATGGGTCTGATCACTTAAAGAACTGATTGGGCCGATAATAGAACAATCACATGGGCATCAGACATGGGACGTCAAGTGTTAAAGATTTTAGGTTCTTATTGGACCTCACAAATACACAACAGTAATGAATTGTTCAATGAATTTTCAACAAACATTAATGGCCGACAATATTAATGCTTTACATACAAATTGCTGAAGTTTGTAATTAATGGATTGACTTATGTTCAACTTTTTCACATGCAACTGAATCTGGTGGTTTTTGATGATATTATGGGCCTAAATAATCAACACTACTAATCTGATCGGTTACACATAGGACATTGGGCCGCAACTTTAGATTCGAATTACGTTAGAAGGCTGCATGTTGTTATGGGCTTCATGGATTTAAACAGTGGGCCGGGTAACATCATTACTTGTCGAGTGGGCTGGTTGATGGTGATTGGGCTGCATCCTCGGCCTCAAATGAATGGATTTGTTTACCTTAGTGGGCCGCTCATGTCTAATATTGGGCTTTGAAGAAGTGTGTGAGTAATATATGTACAAGTATATTATGTTTTGGGCTGTTATTGGTCTTAATTGTAAACTAGAACTAGCATATGAGGTATGTTTATAAATGAGTTTTGGTAATCTGGTACAACTCTAATGTGTGGGCCGAAGCCTTAGTGGGCCGCACATACTAAGTAATTACATGATGATACTGGACTGACTGCTATGACTTGAATTGCATGAGTGTGCTATACGAACAATAACTGTGTAGTGTGTACATAGAATACGTGAATTAACTGTACGTGAAACATGTGGATTATGTGCGCTTGAAACTGATTGTTATCGGTAACCATGATAGGACGTGTGTTGATCAACTGTTAAACAAGTAACTAGTCATACCGAGCAAGCTAAGGTGAGTTCACACTTTCTACAAGGCATGGGATTCCCAAGGGTTGGGAATGGGTTAAAGAACTAAAACGGAAACTACATATTCTCCTTGGGTAGGATATGCACATCCTTCTTCCATGGGTAGGATGCCAAGATTTAAACCTCGCGTATTCTCCTTGGGTAGGATACGTACGTTCGTCCTCCTTGGGTAGGACAACAAGATTAAACATACTGGACCAAAACTCTATCATAAGTCCCTCATTTTATATCGACTTAATTGCCGAGACCAATGGCGAGCGGGTCATTAGTTAATAGCGCTACTAGGTTTAACAAACCCCACACCGTGTCGTTCGAACGGGCGTGTACTAATGGACTAAGGCAAAGGGTCAATGATGATAGACATTGACTTAGGGCACAACTTACTTTCGTTAGTAGTCGATATGGTATGGTCTGGTAATTCACATGGGAAGCCCCCACTAATCATTGAGAAGGTTTGGGAAACAGGGTTACTGATTAAAACGTGGTGTACAAAACGAACTTACGATTATTGAAACGAAATCAATACCTAATCAACCAACTGTGAACTCGCTCAACTTTGTTGTTGACTCGTTGTTACATGCCTTGCAGGCTTTTAGGTGCATATCTTTGGAACTTGCTGTCTGGGATGCTGGAGTGGTCATGGGTCGAGATACATGGAATCGCAACATAAGTCTAATGGTTTACTTAAGCGAGGATTATAAAACATTTAACAAATGATTTATGCTTCCGCTGTGTACTATGTGTTACATGTAGTGTTTTGAAATACTTCCAAATAATAAATGAAAGTTTATTTAGTTATTCTTACGAGTTCAATGTGATTGGTGGCTAAGATTCTGGTACGTCACACGCCTTGCAGTGATACTCCGCTTATGGTATTTTGGGGGTGTGACAGAGAGAAGCCAAAAATACAGTCGTACGTAATATGTCTAAAATGTTTTCATTTCAATGTTTTTTCTGTTATTTAAGTTAAACATTATCACAATATTAAAAAAATTGTATTTAGTAATAAAAACTTTTAATAAATATATTGTAGTTTTTGTATAACAGACAATTATATTGAAACAGATGGTTAAAGTAGCATTGAGCACGTAATCTCAAGATATTTTTATATTTTATAAAAACTAGAAAATTGACCCGCGCGCGTTGCAATGTGTTAAAGATGTTTTCGTCGGTTAAGCATGTATTACTATCTTATACAAATAAGTAATTTACCAAATAAGCTCAATACAATTAATGGTATCATAATTACTACGTTACATGACTTGTATCCATATAAATAATCTATCGTATTAAGCCATCCACTTTGCGGTGGGGGCGTAAAACCGTAACAAATAGCACCAATGCCACACTATAGCCAACGACCACATTGAAGTTGCGGCGTCTTAACGTGGAGAAAGTGGACCGGCATATAAAACATAGAAAATAATAACTCACTCGATTTAGGACTCGCGCGTTGTAACGAATTTATTAAACGGGAAAAAAACAGACGACGTAAATACCCTGAACCACACACGTACGTTGCGTCATGTTAACTCGCAAAATTTAGAACGAAGCGTATAACAAAACGTAAAATCGTTGAACCACACACACACACATTATGTCATGTTAACTTGCAAAATTTAAAACTAAACATAAAACGAAAATTTTTGCAAAATATGAAAACATAGGAGATCAAAGTTGAAAGTAAAAAAGTTGTGAGGTTAAATTAGAAAAACTAAAAACTTTTGGGTTAAAACTACAAAATCAAGAAGTTTGGGGTGTAAAGTGAAATATCAAAAAAAAATTTTCAAAAACCCCCAAAACATGGGTATAACACCTCAATGCTTTAACTTGTTGCTAATTTATACATGGGTATAACACCTCAATGCCTTAACTTGTTGCTAATTTATATTATGTAAATAAACAATGTAAACTTGAAAATCAAAATAACGTAAACGAAAAGAATTCTTAAAAATCAAGATACATGTAATAACAATATAATACAAAAATTATATTAATCTTATACAACCTTTTTTTTCTTGTAAAAAAAGGTAAACTCTTATTTGTTAGATACAACATTTATTAATATGGAATGTTAAAATTTGGGTTTAAAGATTTGAGTGAGAATTTGAAATTAATAATAAAGTTAAATAATTAGAAATTGATATAATATTTTTTTTATAAAGTAAACAAAAAAAAAAATATATTATAACTTAATATTTGTTAAGAAAAGTGAGTTGATTAGGATATGTCATAGAAGCTTAAAGATTAAAGTGTAACAAGTTTTATAATAATTAAAATAGCTTTTATAAAATAGTATTACATTATAAATATAAATGTTAGATATATTAACAATTATACATATTAATTTGAAGTGTTCATGAACAGTAATCTTAATTTGAATTTGAATTTATTTATTTAATTTAATAATAAACAATTATAGCATAAGATAGATTGTAATTTGAAGTCTTCATTAATGATGAGTAGGGTTCGCACGGAAAGTGTGTTTTTCCTAGAAAGTCTAGGAAGCGATCTGGTCCATCAGATTGGTGTGTTTAAGGGTTGAGATTAAATCAATGGCAATCTTGTAATATTTGAGTTATATAATTATAGACTTTTAATATAGTGAGGGTATTTTGGTAATTGGAAGTGTTTTAAATAAGTCAACAAACTGCCATATCAATAACCAATCCCTAAATTCATGCAATTTCCCCTCTTTCTCTCTCTCCCTCTCTAAACCAGGCGACGCAAAACAAGACCCCAAGAGCATTCAGATTTCAGTTCCAAGGCTTGTTCATACCCCTTTTCTTCACTAGGTATTCATATCTTGTGTTGTGATTAAAGTTCTTGAAGTGCATATACGTTTTCGGTCTTAATCTGCTAGTAACTTGGCTGCGTTTTTTCTGTTTTAATTGATGATTGTAGAGAGGATTGTACCGCTGTTTCTGAGTCGTTCTTGATAAATGGAAGGATTACCAGCATGGATGGTAAAACACGGCGTCAAGAAATCTGCTTGCAGTTAAAACACAGCGTCAAGAATCTGCTTGCTGTTAAAACACAATGGCAAGAATCCTCCATCAATCTGCTTGCTGTTAAAACACATCGTCAATAAATCTGCTTGCTGTTAAAACACAATGTCCAGATTCCTCCAGCAATCTGCTTGCTGTTAAAACACAGCGTCAAGAATCTGCTTGCTGTTAAAACACAGCGTCAAGAAATCTGCTTGCTGTTAAAACACAGCGTCAAGAATCTGCTTGCTGTTAAAACACACTGGCCTGCTTGCTGTTAAAACACAATGTCAAGAAATCTGCTTGCTGTTAAAACACACTGGCCTGCTTGCTGTTAAAACACAGCGTCAAGAAATCTGCTTGCTGTTAAAACACAGCGTCAAGAATCTGCTTGCTGTTAAAACACACTGGCCTGTTTGCTGTTAAAACACACTGACTTCAGATTTGAATTTAGTTAATGAAAAATAAATTCGATTTGAATTTGACTCCATATAAACACATTGACCTCCAGATTTGAATTTGAATTCGAAAACAACAAAAATTCCGAAAATCATGGAATGTTAGTTAATGAAAAATAAATTCCAAAAATAAAATTAAAATGTGAAATTACCTAGTTGCCCTTTTAGTTAAAATAACTCAATGCCACATGTCCAATTCTCATTGCTTCCTAGACTTTCTAGGAAAAATAGACTTTCCACCCAACTCCTACTCCATTAATGATATTATATTATTTTTAAATAGAATTTTTAAACTTTTTAATTATATTTTATTTACCATGTAATTTGATTATTTTAGTAAATTGCATTCTATGCTTATTTTTCTTCAATTACGTGATATAAATTTTTATTAATAACGTATATTGTGTCGTATAGTACCAAACCAAACTGAAACTGATTTTTTTTCAACATTGTGATATAAATTTCATTGAAGACGGCTATCGTGCCACACCGATCGGTAATCGACCGAACAATATATGTATTAGTACTGTATTTATATATGTTGTTTTTGTTTTCGGAAAAACTAACACCATGTCACTACCGTACCCTAACGAACACATCGATACTGGTATCTGTATTCATTTTTATTGTTTCCCGTTTCGATAATTTTCATTTGTACAACTCTATATGCGACCATAAACGAATATCAGTACGAGTACCTGACGATCTGAGCCGATCGATACCATTCGAACAACATCGGTGTCAGTACCGGTGTTCGTTTTTATTGTTTTCGGTCGATGTAAAACATGTATTGATTTCTATACCAAGTGCATGTACCAGTAGTCTAACGAACCAAACCGACATTGATCGAATGCCCACGAGGCCACGATAAAGTACCGCCGCAACGCGCGGGCATATAACCTAGTATATTATTATTTGTCTTTTATTACACTACACTATTAAATGCTAAAGTTATATTATTAATTAAAAATGCTAACATATAGAGAGACAAAATTGTAAATGGCATTAACTAAATGCTAATATATAGAGAGATAAAATTGTAAATGGCAAGTTATTTATACATTAATATTTGTATCAAATGCAACAACATTGTTTTAAGTGTTTCAAAATATAATTGAACTGTTGACATCCATTGGGAATAGTCCAAGGTGCAAGATAGGAGGAGGTCATAAGTTTAACCCCAAGTTTAGTCATTAAAAAAAGTCACATTATTGACATAAAGAGATGTATTATATTATATATACTATCGGAATGAATATAAATAAACATGTAAAAAAGAAGATGTGTGATGTCTCCGGATATATTAAAATTTAATTATAATAATTATAATTCTAGATATACAGCCATATGACGGAAAACCGAATTATTATTTTTGTCGATCAACCTAATCAATTTTTCACAAAGTGATGCTGATTTAAAAATATATAACCTTTAAAAAAAAAAAAAAGACTTCAAAATCTACACACACCTACAGGTATTTCTTACAATAACATACACATTTTAATGCATAAGGTACAAGTGACAAAACTTATTAAAACATGTGATTATGTTCACACATCCAAAGATCTAGTTGTCTGTTCCTACTTGAAGATATTTTACAGTTACAACTAAGTGGGGTTC
>JARYGA010060586.1:110762-145608 GCA_030545235.1 Helianthus tuberosus
ACCCCAAGTTTAGTCATTAAAAAAAGTCACATTATTGACATAAAGAGATGTATTATATTATATATACTATCGGAATGAATATAAATAAACATGTAAAAAAGAAGATGTGTGATGTCTCCGGATATATTAAAATTTAATTATAATAATTATAATTCTAGATATACAGCCATATGACGGAAAACCGAATTATTATTTTTGTCGATCAACCTAATCAATTTTTCACAAAGTGATGCTGATTTAAAAATATATAACCTTTAAAAAAAAAAAAAAGACTTCAAAATCTACACACACCTACAGGTATTTCTTACAATAACATACACATTTTAATGCATAAGGTACAAGTGACAAAACTTATTAAAACATGTGATTATGTTCACACATCCAAAGATCTAGTTGTCTGTTCCTACTTGAAGATATTTTACAGTTACAACTAAGTGGGGTTCATAAATAATATATTAAATTTTATATTAAATTAATATATATGTGTGTGTGAATCTTATTATTATCTCCAATTCTTTCAAGCTCAAGGAACAGATCTAATCATGGAGGCAGCCACCTTTTTATCTCCAATTTTCCTTTAATTTCATATAATGCCCATTAGGTAATAATTTATTCACTTGGGGTCTGTGTAAAGCACCAATCTTTTGTTGTTTCTTTAAGGATTCCTCATCTGGGTGTCTCTGTGTTCTTCAGTTCTTGAAACTTGAATGAGTTCAGTATCTTTTGTTCAGAAAAAAACAGCTCAACAACAATGGATACAGGGAGAAAAAAGAAATTGCATTTTAGCAAGATCTACTCATTCCAATGTGGAAAAAGAAGATATGATGATGATGGTTCTCAAATAGGGGGTCCTGGGTTCTCAAGAGTGGTTTACTGCAATGAAACTGGTGGTGTCTCAGAGGTTGCTGCAGGTGGTCAAAGTTATTATGCAGATAATTATGTGAGGTCAACCAAGTATACACTAATGAGTTTCTTCCCCAAATCATTGTTTGAACAGTTTAGAAGAGTTGCAAATTTCTTTTTTCTTGTGACTGGTGTTCTGTCTTTTACAGAGCTTGCTCCTTACTCTGCTGTTAGTTCTATTCTTCCTTTGATTGTTGTCATTGTTGCTTCTATGGTTAAAGAAGGTATTGAAGATTGGCAAAGAAAACAGCAGGTTTGTAATTGTTGTCATTGTTAGATCCATTTTATAAAGTTTCAATCTTTAGTTCTTGGTTGTATTTCATTAAGTTTGAATCTTTAGTTCTTGGTTGTATTTTGTTAAAGTTTTAAAGTTTTTTTGGGGATTTGGGTATTATGAAGTTATAAGTTTGAATTTGCTGTTGCTTATTTAGAATCTTGACATATCTTACAAATCAATTGTTTGATGCAAGGTTCATTAGAAAGATGTATGTTCATACTCATGTTAGATCCATTTTATAAAGTCTGAATCTTTAGTTCTTGGTTGTATTTCTTTAAGTTTGAATCTTTAGTTCTTGGTTGGATTTTGTTAAAGTTTTGAAGTTTTGGGGATTTGGGTATGAAGTTTATAAGTTGAATTTATTGTTGCTTATTTAGAATCATGACAGATCTTACAAGTCAATAGTTTGATGCAGGATTCATCAGAAAGAAGTATGTTCATACTCATGTTAGATCCATTTTCTAAAGTTTAAATATTTATTTCTTGATTGGATCCCATAAATTTTTGTAAGTTTTAGGGATTTGTGATTGGAGTTATAAGCAGGGTTATAAGAATCGCTAGGCGCTGGTTGGGCCGGTAGGGTACGGACCAGCGATTAATTGGGGTAATCGGATTGGGATTGTATATGAAATCTTCAGTTTTATATGTATACGCACACATTTTTATGTGTAATTATTTTAGCATGACAAATTATAACCCCTCATCGACTCATTTTTTTTAAGCGGACATGATTAATCACCAAAATTTACAAGGCTTGATCGGAAAATGGCCGGAATATGCCCTGTAATTGGCCAGAATTTGCCCGGTAATTGGCCGGAATTTGTCTGGGCTGCCGTTGACCGGGTAGCGATTGATTGGCCTATTAGAGGAAAATTACTTGGTGAACCTCCAACTAGCGATTAGTCCCCGACTTATCGGACACTAGTCGGGATTTTTACAACCATGGTTATAAGTTTGAATTTGTTGTTGCTTACGTAGAATCATGATAGATCTTACAAGTCAGTACATACTTTGATTCAAGATTCATCATAAAGAACTTGTGTTCTTAAGTTCTTCCCACTTGTTTGTTTAAAATTCATCAGCCTAAAATCTGTTTTTGAATCATATGTTTATCTAGGATCATGAGGTCAACAACCGAAAAGTCAAAGTTCATCAAGGTGGAGGCGTTTTCGAATCTAGAGAATGGAAAAAACTAAAGGTAGGAGATATAGTAAAGGTAGAAAAAGACGAGTTCTTCCCAGCCGATCTTCTGTTACTTTCATCAAGCTACGAGGATGCTATCTGTTACGTCGAAACCATGAATTTAGACGGTGAAACAAATTTAAAGCTAAAACAATCACTAGAATCAACTTCAACAATCAACAGCGATTCAAATTTCAGCAACTTCAAAGCTGCGGTTAAATGCGAAGATCCGAATGCAAGTTTGTACACATTCGTTGGAACAATGGAGTTTCAAGGACAACAATATCCACTTTCTCCTCAACAGCTTCTGTTACGAGATTCGAAGCTTAGAAATACAGATTACATATACGGTGCCGTGATCTTCACGGGCTCTGATACGAAAGTGATTCAAAATTCTACTGAACCACCTTCGAAAAGAAGTAGAATCGAAAGAAGAATGGATACTATCATCTATTTCATGTTCTTCGTCATGTTTCTAACGGCGTCTCTCGGGTCTGTCTATTTCGGGATTGTAACGAAGAACGATTTAGACGGTGATCGACAGAAACGATGGTATTTGGCTCCCGATAGATCAGATATCTTCTTTGACCCAAATCGAGCTCCTATTGCTGCAATCTATCATTTCCTAACGGATTTATTGTTGTATGGCTACTTGATACCGATTTCTTTATATGTTTCAATAGAAGTTGTGAAAGTATTGCAGACGATTTTCATCAACAATGATATTCATATGTATTACGAAGAAGCGGATAAACCGGCTCACGCTCGAACCTCGAATTTGACAGAAGAACTTGGTCAAATTGACACCATTTTATCGGACAAAACCGGGACGTTGACTTGTAACTCGATGGAGTTCATCAAGTGTTCGATTGCGGGGACTGCATATGGGCGTGGTGTTACGGAAGTTGAAAAAGCTATGGCTAAACGAATGGGGTCTCCGTTGATTGTTAACGGTAGAGATAAATACTTTGATGACGATGATAATGATTCTAGTTTATCTGTTAAAGGGTATAATTTTGAAGATGAGAGAATCACAAATGGCTACTGGATTCATGAACCGCATTCGGATGTGATTCAGAAGTTTTTTCAGTTATTGGCGATATGTCACACAGCTATACCTGATGTGGATGAAGAAACTGGAAAAGTTACGTATGAAGCTGAATCACCCGATGAGGCTGCGTTTGTTATCGCAGCAAGAGAACTTGGGTTCGAGTTTTACAAAAGAACACAAACAACCGTTTCTTTTGTAGAGTTAGATCCGGTTTCCAAGAAACGAGTCGAAAGGTAACAACTTTTTCATGTTTTTCTTGCTTCGGGTAACTTTTAGTATCAAATCTGAATCGGGTTTTCACAAAAAGTAATTTTGTTGTTTGTTTGCAGAACGTATGAGCTTTTGAACGTTTTGGAGTTTAACAGTGCGCGAAAAAGAATGTCTGTTATTGTAAAGGACGAGGACGGGAAGCTACTGTTACTATCGAAAGGTGCTGACAGGTAAATAACGAAAATGACATATCAGTCTTTGTTTCTTTAATATTCATATCATTGTTCATATTCTGATGTTTTCTTTTGGATTATATTCAGTGTTATGTTTGCTAGACTTGCGAAAAATGGGAGGAAATTTGAAGAAAGTACGAAAAAACATGTGAACCAGTATGCGGATGCGGGTTTAAGGACCTTGATTCTTGCTTATCGTGAACTCACCGATGAAGAATACGAAGCGTTTAATGAAAAGTTCACAAAAGCCAAGAATTCAGTCAGGGCGGATCGGGATGATTTGATTGATGAAGCAACGGCGGAAATTGAAAAGGATCTGATACTTCTTGGTGCCACTGCTGTTGAGGACAAACTTCAAAAGGGGGTGAGTTTTTTTGATTCAAGAAATTTGTATTTTGAATCATTTTTGGATTTATGAATGGAATTTAATGCGGTTTTTGTGTTTTTCTCTTTTGGTTTTGCAGGTACCCGAATGCATTGACAAACTTGCTCAAGCAGGAATCAAGATTTGGGTTCTTACCGGTGATAAAATGGAAACCGCCATTAATATTGGGTAAGTTGTATTTTCTTTCTTGTTTTGGCATTGTGTGACACAAAGCGGAAGCACGAAGATAACAAGATACTCTTTTGAGGAAAATTTGATAGATTTATGAATGCATTGAACTATTGCAGCATGCCTAGTTTTGGCATGTTTTACCAAAACCTTGGGAATTACAATTTGACAAATAAACGCATGAGTTACCAAGTTCAATGATTCATGTAGGGACAACAATGGGACGGGTATTGATAATCGTAGTTCCATACCTGGTTGTAAAATTGTGTCCCATACCCGGCCTAATACCCGTCGGGTATATGTCGGGAAATTACTGGTCGGGTATCGGGTATACCCGTTAGATTCTTAAAAAGTACTCGCTGGGATTTCGAAATACGTTTGTTTTCTTACCATTCTAAGTTTTATGTAATTTTATGTTCTTAAAAACTACAACAGCTTAAAGTACGATTAATTAGATTAATACATATCATTATCTTTATAAGTGGATAAAGTATCTAAAATATGTAAAATTCATAATGATATAAATCTCAAAAGATAAGTTACTACTTCATATGATAAACATTATAAACAATACTATCAAATTCATATTCCAAAAAAAGTCATTTTTCACATAATGAAAGTATTAAATGAGCCGTTACGAGACTAGGGTTAATGAAAATTAGAATTAAAATTTAAAAAATATTTCAGGTATATGGTTCGGGTTAACATTTATATGTTTCGGGTAATCGGAACGAGTATCACCTAATTCCTTACCCGTGAAAATTTCTGAAACTAATCCCATACTCGGTCCCATACCCGAATATCCGTCCCAAATTTTGCAGGTTTCGGGTTTGCCCATCGGGTTCGGATTCGGGTTCGATTACAAATTCACAATAAAAACGAAATAAATTAAAATTGCTAAATTTGGGGAAAACTGTCAAGACCAAAATGGGTCCAAAAGTCAGGGAAAACCGCCATAGCTTAGACGTCACATCGTCCAGCCTGTTTAGACGTCTCCGTCCATAGCTCACGGGGCCCGTAACACAAGAGGGATAAAAAGTTATGCCCGTTTTAAGTTGGGCCCTTTTCTAGCCCACTAGCCTTGGTCCGGTTGCTCCAAATAATTTCTAACTTTTCTTACTATATCTAATATCCAAAATTCAAATATTGTGCAGATTCTCATGCAGTTTGCTTAGAGAAGGAATGAAACAGATTACAATAATTTTGGAGTCTCCAGAAATCATAGCAGCAGAAAAGGCGGGGGACGAAAACGTAATTGCCAAGGTGAATGTGTGCTTGTTTTTCTAACTCTAAATTTCTATCCTTGTTTTGTGCACGCGTTTTTGCTAAAATGACAAGTTTGTCCTTGCAGATTTCAAAAGAAAGTGTTAAGAAGCAGATATTAGCAGGAAAGGCTCAGCTTAGTGCTTCAAGTTCCGAGGCGTTTGCACTCATCATTGATGGAAAATCTCTAGCATACGCTTTACGTGACGACATTAAAAACACGTTTCTTGAGCTAGCTGTAGGGTGTGCTTCTGTTATTTGCTGTCGTTCTTCCCCAAAACAGAAAGCACTGGTTAGTTTAGTTTATCTAATCTGCATAATAATAGTCAGAAATATGTTAAGTAACAAAAGTTAACGAAAGTATTCGCCATAGAAGCTTCCGTTGCATCATCAACGTCATAGTCAGGTGTAACGGAAGCTTCTAGAAAGTATTCTCCATAGAAGCTTCCGTTGCATCGCCAACGTCCTAGTCAGATGTGACTGAAGCTTCTGGAAACTGTTCTCCATAGAAGCTTCCGTTATCTCACCAATTGTGATGGGACTGTAACTTCTCAACAAGGGTTCACAGCTAATTTTTTTTACAATCGCTTCAACTACTTTAGCGGCGACAATCTGGGGTCAGAGTACAAGAAAGTGACCGCACTGGATACCCCAATTAATAAAACGTTTTGTTGGTCGGAGGGTCAACTGAACCCTGGACCTCCTCTCGTTCCGCCTATGTTCACTAATAAGAACTAACTTAACATAAATGAAATGCAGGTTACTAGACTTGTTAAAGAGGGAACCGGAAAGATAACTTTAGCTATTGGTGACGGGGCGAATGATGTAGGAATGCTTCAAGAAGCTGACATTGGTATCGGTATTAGTGGCGTTGAGGGAATGCAGGTACTTATCATTAATCATATAACTTCACTTTAGTTTTTACCTTTTGATGTATGTTATCTAACTGTGTTGTATATGGTAATTAGGCGGTTATGTCGAGCGATATTGCTATTGCTCAGTTTCGGTTTCTTGAACGCTTGCTTTTGGTGCATGGACATTGGTGTTACCGACGGATTTCTTCAATGGTAAGAATCGTACTAGCTTGACTTTGTTTGACCACACGCAATCGCTCGTTAACATAATCGAATTATAACCCTTTATGTATATTTGCAGATATGCTACTTTTTCTACAAGAATATTGTTTTCGGAACCACTATATTCTTATACGAAGCTTATGCATCTTTCTCGGGTCAAGCCGCCTATAACGATTGGTATCTATCTCTTTACAACGTTTTCTTCACATCACTTCCCGCCATTGCTTTGGGTGTCTTCGACCAAGATGTATCTGCACGATTTTGTCTCAAGGTATGCCCAAAATGCCCTTCTAATCATGTACTAGAAAAGATCATCCAAACACTCTAAAGGGCATGTTAGTAGTTTCACATTCAATAGATAAGAATCGTACCCGTTTAATAATCAGGTTAACAAGTTGTCATATCTAACTCGTTCAATAAACGGGTTGTGTCGGGGTTAACCTATTTAATCAAACGGGTCGTGTTCGGGTTAACCTGTTAAATTAAACAAATCGACATGTCAACCCGTTTATGACATGTGTAACCCGCTTATTAACCACCAACCCAAGTACCACGTTTACAATTTGATTACCACCCGTCAACCCATTTGACACGTTGAGATAAATGGGTTAAACGGTTTGTGCTCAGGTTACACTGTTACAAGTGCGTCAGTATGACACAAATAAATATATAACTGTATTTTGGTCGAACCATTCAACCCGTCAACCCACCAACCCAACATGACACATAAGATGTTAAGATGGTTTTTTTTTTTTTTTCATGACAGTTTCCGTTGCTGTATCAAGAAGGCGTACAAAACACCCTCTTCCGTTGGCGTCGCATATTCGGGTGGATGTTAAACGGGCTAGCGAGTAGCGTAATCATATTTTTCCTGTGCATCAGAGCATTAGACCCAGAATCATACAACAAGAATGGAAAGACCGCCGGACTGGAAGTCGTTGGGGCCACACTCTACACGTGTGTGGTATGGGTCGTGAACTGCCAGATGGCACTCGCGGTCAACTACTTCACTTTAATCCAACACATCTTCATCTGGGGAGGAATCATCCTGTGGTACCTCTTCCTCTTGAGCTACGGTGCAATGCCCGCCACCATTTCAACGACCGCCTACAAGGTGTTTGTCGAAACGCTTGCACCAGCCCCGTCGTACTGGTTCGTGACCCTGTTCGTGAGCATTGCTGCTTTGATCCCGTACTTCTGTTACAATGCAGTTCAGATGAGGTTCTTCCCGGCTTACCATGGCATGATTCAGTGGATCAGACACGAAGGTAATTGCGAAGATCCAGCGTACGTTCAGATGGTGCGCCAGCGGTCTATACGAACTACAACGGTTGGGTACACGGCTAGGTCGATAGCAAGGGACAACACTTTGTATCACTTCAACTTGGAACGACAGTCGCCTAAATGATTAGGTTTGCTATGAGCGGGATTTTACTGGGTATGGTTGTTGTACAGCAGGTAGTAGAGATTTTGTCAGTCGTTTTCGGGTCGAATTTTTAATTCTTTAATTATTGATATGTGACGACAAGATGTTCGTCTATGAATTTCTAGAGTTTCAGGCTGTGAATTTTTGTTGTAAATTAGGGAATTTGTTTATAGATTGAAGGGAAGAAAATTATGTTTAATGATATTAAATTTATGTTTTTTCTTTGATATATGATCATATAAGTTTCACTAAAATCATGTTTGAATTGGTTCAAACAATCAAACTACTCAAAATGTTAACATAACGTAAATTTTATAGTTTTTTTTTTTAATAAAGTGAATAGAAACTAAATAAAGCCTGATGCAAAGTTTGAATTAAGTGAAAACATTGCAACTTTTGATTTGTCTACATGGCATCGTCATATGCTAGACGCTTTGTGTAGTCATAACCCTCATAACATATGTATGTAGTGGATAACCCTCATAATCCCCTTCAATTAAAGATACATATGTATGTATATATATGTGTGTGAGAGAAGCCAAACATAACCCCGCTATCACCATCACACGCAACCCATAACCCCCCATATCGCCAAGGGGGCGGTGTTTGGGCGCTATGGGGCGCTATGACGCGTTATGGCGCTGGGTCACGCTCGAGTACGTTTGGCCAAAATTCAAATTCGTTCACTTATAGCCCTTATTTTGACCCGCCCTAATTGTCATTTTGTTTACTATCGATCTAAAATGTACAATGCGTGAATCTTAGTTTTAATAAATCAACATGTTTTTTAGTCATTGAACTCGATTTTATCCTATAAATTTTACTTTTCAAGATTTAATGTTTCCTATAAAATTAAGAGTTTAACAGAGATTGATGTTATGTTTTATCATCTTTGTCAAAGGACTGATAGGCCATGATAGTTTGGTGTTGCCTATAAGGAATTTTGTATCATATACTAGTAAAATATCATATGTTATGTGGACGGTGACGACGGGCCAGTGGGGAAACCCACTTCACCCGCTTTAGGCCTTTTTCTCTAGAAGCCCAATTACTTAAAGGCCCACCACACATAATAACCTTGCTCACTAAGGTTTCTCCTTCTATTTGCAATGGGCGGGAAACAGCTAAGGAGAACAGAGCTCATTAAATGCTAGACAAGAAGCGGCTCCGGTCTAAATCACTGTACTTATCCGGCAAACTATTAATGAAGAGGGATATCCTACCGTTGGGGGTCAGACACGTGTCTGACCTTCCCGAGAACCTCCAAAAGCCGTCGGATCATGCATGGGAGAACCCTTAACAAAGATAAGGGCTTGCTATTATATAAGAAGAAAAAAGAAAGAGACAGGGCAGGTATCATCTCCGGCTTCCTCTCATTTACTACACCTTCATTTACTCTCCACACATTAACTTCTGACCAACATTCCCTCGCATTTACTACGCACGCACGTTAATAAGATTCACACCAAAGAGGAAACCTTCCGGTGACCATACTCATCGGAAGAGGCTCCTTTCATTTCCGGCAAGTTTACTTACTCTCACGCCGGAGCTTGGTCACGGATCCCCCTCCCGGGGTCCCCCGTGACGAGGCTAACGGTTTATTCTTTTGTAGCAAGCAAGGATAAAAGCTCTTGCCCGGTGTTCCCACACCTACACTCGACGTCCAAAGGGCAGCTTATCCTGTCAGAAACAACATGGCAACCCCACATAACTCGCGTGTCACTCAGCCGGCACATAACGATTTGGATAAGGTCACCGTAGAAGATATTACTCATGAAGAAGGTAACGAGAACCAGGTAGAAAATCCGGGAGAAACGGAGCATATCACTCCTGATTTCGTGGCCATGCACAGGGAAAAGATAACCAAGTATCTTGAAGACCTAAAGAGACAAGAAAAACTCGATAGCCTCAGGGCCAGGCTTTCTTTTGACACACCCTCCAGCCAGGAAGGAACGAACCTTCAGAACAAGAACAACAGCGGTGACCAGCTGGAAACGTTTATGTCTGCCCTAAGGCAGATGTCCTCTGAGGAAAGAGAGGATCTGATCACAGGCCAGAAGTCCAAGGAGAAAGAAAAAGGGAAAGACAACTTTGGCGACGGTGGCTTGGACCAACCATACTTGCCACGAGATTTAGCAGAGGTCTCAAAATTCACAAAGAGAATCTCAGAAGCACCTATGCCCCCCAAGACAAAGCTACCCCCAGGCTTTGATCGATACGATGGAACGAGAGATCCAGAAGACCACTTGCATGCCTTCCGAGGAGCGGGGCAGCTGGGAAGGTGGCCCATGCCAGTATGGTGCCACATGTTTGTGCAAACCCTAACGGAAGGAGCCCGGATTTGGTTTGATAGTCTCCCCCCGGGGAGTATAGACAGCTATGAAGAACTGAGTGAGAAATTCCTCAGGAACTTTGGCCAACAGAGGAAGGTGGTAAAAAATCCAAACGAGATCCTCCACATCAGACAAAGGGATAATGAGCGAATAGACCAATACATGGAGAGGTTTGTTAAAGAAAGTATGAACATCAAGGACGTCCCGGAGGTCATGAAGATTAGTGGTTTCATAAATGGGCTGAAACATGCACAGTTGTGTGAAAAGCTGGGAGAGGAGTTTCCACCCTCCTTTGACAATCTCATGGACAGAGTCCGGGCCTTTGTCCGGGGAAAAGATACGGTCAGCAAAGCAAAGGAGACGGACGCCACACCTCGAAGGACTGCCCCGGTTGCAAGACCTCCTGATAAAGGTACACCCTATTCCCGGAAACCTGCCTTTGATAGAATGTTGCATGACAAGGTAAGGCCCTCATACTCCCCCTACAGACCCCGAGGGAGAGGTCCCCCTCCTTACTCCGATAGCTTCACCCCTCTCATTAAGACTCCAAGTGAGATACTAGCCACAGAGAGGGTAAAGAATTCTTTCCCAAGGCCACCCCCATAAAACCGGGACCAAAGGCACAACCAAACGAATACTGTGAATTCCACAAAGGTTTCGGGCACAAAACCGATGACTGTATGTACCTCAAAAAGGAAATAGAGGCTGCGGTGAAAACGGGAAGACTGGCCCACTTGGTCAAGGAAATCAAGGAGGGGGGAGGGGATCGCAAGGGAAGAGATGCAAGGGAGCCGGGGAGGGCAGATGTTGATATGATTAGAAGAAGGAATGAGTTCGATACCACCCGAAGTGTAAAGGCCAGAATCCTAGGCTCCCCAAACTGCATGAAAGCTCCCATCCTTATGCCATACTTAGAAGAAAGCGAGGTGCAACGACTCCCGCTGAATATCTCAGCTGTAATAGCTGGACACAAGGTGTCCAGGATACACGTGGACGGAGGGTCAGGCGTTGAGGTAATATACGAACACTGCTTTCTTAGGTTCGATAGGGACATAAGAGATAGATTGGAGGAAGATTCTATCCCATTGGTAGGGTTCAACAACAGTGTGTCACACCCCCTGGGAAAAATCAGGCTCCCATTCACAGTTGGTGTAGGGGATCGGGTCCGAACGATAAATCTGACCTTCACAGTAGTCAGGGCACCCTCTAAGTACAATGCAATCTTGGGGAGACCCGGAATTGGAGATCTGCAGGCACAGGCATCCACCCCCCACGGGGCTTTGGTATTTCAAACACCAAAAGGTCTTGCATGGGTTAAGTCCGCCTACGAGGTAGTTTCTTCCGTATCCAAAGAGGAGGAACCAGGAAAATCCCAGGGAAAGAAGGTGGAAGAATGGGTCCTCTGCGATAGGTTCCCAGAACAGACAGTCAAGGTGGGAAGTCACTTGAGTGACAAATTCAAGAGTGCCCTGAAGGAGTTGCTCCTCCATAACATAGATGTGTTTGCATTTCAACATGGAGACATGACGGGAATCCCGAGGAGTCTAACAGAGCACCGACTTAACACCTTTACATGGGCAAAGCCAGTGAAACAAAAGAAATGGAGTATGGGACCTAACAAAAGGGGGGCTGCCTGTGAAGAAACTCGGAAGCTACTCAGAGCGGGGATAGTCAGAGAAGTTAAATACCCATCCTGGGTTGCTAATCCAGTCATGGTTCAGAAAAAAGACGGGGGATGGAGGATGTGCATCGATTTCCAAGACCTAAACAAGGCGTGTCCTAAGGACTGTTATCCTCTCCCGGAGATAGACACTCAGGTGGACTCTTTCTCTCAATACCCCCTGAAATGCTTCCTGGACGCCTACAAGGGATACCACCAAATTCAGATGTCAATAGAAGACGAGGAAAAAACCGCCTTCATCACAGACGAGGGGACGTTCTGCTACACCAAGATGCCCTTCGGCCTCAAGAATGCTGGGGCCACATATCAGAGGTTTATGAACACCTTGTTTAGGGAGCAACGAGGAAGGAACTTGGAGGTGTACGTTGATGATATTGTCATCAAAAGCTTGACGGAGACGGCCATGATAAGCGATGTAGCCGAGACTCTCCACACTATGCAAGATGTGAACATGAAGTTAAACCCTGGGAAGTGTTGTTTTGGAGTAGAGGAAGGGAATTTCCTGGGAGTAGTGGTCACCAAGGGTAGGATCAAGGCAAACCCGGAGAAAACCCAGGCGGTGGCTGAGATGCGATCCCCCAGGTCCCTGAAGGACATCCAGCAGCTAAACGGAAGACTAATAGCATTAAACCGTTTTTTATCAAAGGTAGCTGACAAGACCCTTCCCTTCATGAAAGTATTGAAAGACTGCCTCCAAACAAACAGGTTCAAATGGACCACGGAGGCTGAGGCGGCCTTTCAGGAAATGAAAGCATACATCTGCAAGCTCCCAATGCTGGCTACCCCAGTACCCGGGGACCCATTGCTCCTGTATCTATCCGCCTAAAAAACGACCATAAGTGCGGTCATGATGGTAGAGCGGGAAGGGAGACAGATCCCCATATATTTCATCAGCAGAACGCTTAAAGGACCTGAAGAACGATACATGCCTTTGGAGAAACTCGCATTAGCTCTTGTCTTCGCATCCCGGAGACTCAGGAGGTATTTCCAAGGGCACAAGATCACCTTAATGACTGATCAGCCCCTTCAGAAGGTACTCAGGAGGCCGGAGCTGTCTGGACGGCTAGCTAAGTGGGCTGTGGAGTTAGGGGAACACTCTCTAGAGTTTAAGCCCAGAACAGCCATGAAGGGGCAGATACTGGCCGACTTCTTAGCAGAAGTCCCTGAGGACGAAGAGAAGGAGCTATTAAAATGGGAAGCTTTAGAGAAAGAAGAAAGAGAGAAGGAAGATGAGGCGGTGTGGAAGTTGCTCACTGATGGAGCATCCAGTGAAGAGGGAAGCAGAGCCGGAATCACATTGATAAGTCCCGAGGGGGTCGAGCTGACGTATGCCGTAAGGCTGGATTTCGAGAACACCAACAATACCGCAGAATACGAGGCCCTCCTCGCAGGGATGAGGCTGGCACAAAAAATGAAAGCAAAACACGTAGAAGCCAGCACTGATTCACAGCTAGTAGTAAAACAGTACCAAGGGGAATACGAAGCTAAGGATAGAACCATGGCTCGATACGTGGAGAAAGTTAAGGAGACGGCTAAGGCATTCAAAACTTTCAAACTGGAGTACATCCCCCGTGGAAGGAACACGAAATCTGATGCACTTAGCAAATTAGCCTCGGTAGCCTTCGACCATCTCGCGAAAGAAGTCAAGGTGGAGGTCCTGACATCCTCCTCCCTTAACACAGTAGAGGTTGCCACGGTCGAAGGTCCTCAAGAAACATGGATGACCCCAATAGTCAGATTTCTCCGGGATGGAACTCTACCCGAGGGGGAATGGGCTGCCCGAAAGATAAGGGTCAGGGCCTTGCAGTATGAACTGATCGAAGGAGAGCTATACCGGAGGTCATATCTGGGCCCATCCCTGAAGTGCGTTGATATGGAAGAAGCCGAATATGTAGTTAGGGAGATGCATGAGGGGATTTGCGGAATGCACTCGGGACCAAGAACAATAGTGAGAAAGGCAATGAATGCGGGGTTTTACTGGCCACGGATGTACGAAATGGCATCCGAGGAAATCAAGAAGTGTGACAACTGCCAAGTGCATGCACCGATGACCCACCGGCACAAACACCCCATGGTACCAGTTTCGACGTCATGGCCATTCTAGAAATGGGCCATCGACATAATTGGGCCTTTCCCGGAGGGTCCAGGAGGGGTCAAATACGTGGTGGTAGCCATTGACTATTTCACTAAATGGATTGAAGCGAAGCCCTTGGCAAAGATTACTGGAGACCAGATGAGAAGGTTCGTGCTGGATAACATCATATGCAGATATGGGGTTCCAAAGGAGTTGGTGAGTGACAACGGGGTCCAATTTGCTGGAAGACCCTTCAAACCATGGTGCGAGCAGATGCGAATCCAGCAAGTGTTTACTTCCGTTACCTATGCCCAGAGTAACGGGTTAGTGGAGAGAGCTAACCAAAGCGTCATCAAAGGAATGAAGGGTAGGCTTGGGAGGAAACAGAAAGGCTGGCTGGAAGAACTTCCATTTGTGTTGTGGGCATACAGAACCACCCCCAAAAGTTGCAACGGGGAAACCCCGTTCAGCCTTACCTATGGAACGGAGGCTATCATCCCTGCTGAGATCGGATCCCCAACTGCCCGAATGAAGCTTCGGGATGAGGAGAATGAGCAGGACCTCAGGATGAACCTAAACTTGTTGGAGGAAAGGAGGGAAATAGCAGCAGTTAAGGAGGCCCAATACAAAAAGCTCCTGGGAAGTTATTACAACGCCAGGATGAAGAAGCTCAACATCGTCCCAGGGGACTTAGTTCTTAGAGCCAACGAAGCTAGTCTGCAAGAAAACACCGGGAAGCTAGGCCCCAACTGGGAAGGACCCTACAGAGTCACGTGGGCGAATGGCAAAGGGACTTGCAAGTTGGAAACACTGGAAGGCAAGGAGGTTCCCAGGACCTGGAACCTCATGCAACTCCGGAAGTATTACATGTAAGAGGTGTACCCCCAAGGAAAACGGCCAAGAGCCACTTTTGTAATAGATAACTATATGTACGGGGACCTTTCCCCCAAGAAAGTAAACCTTTTGTAAACAATCTGTGACGGGAAGTATAAACCCCCGAAGATTAAATGAAAGACGGACGAAAACGTCCCATTTTGAGAAAACAATGGACAATTGCACCCAGGCAGACGTGCCTAGGAACACCATTAAATCTAAACTAGAACAAACAAACACACGTGTACGAGGCATTCAAAGCATGCCAAAAGCCCGGCCGTGGGGCTAATAAGGGTCTAGCTAACCTAAAAACGGACAAAGCAAGTTAAGAACATAGCACCGCGTTATAAACTTATCCACCGATTGGCCTCGAACAGACAATCACAGTTTAACGAAGCAAACAACAAAAAGAAAAAACAAATAATGCAAACACACCCGTATGTACAAAGCTTCGAAAGGGAATCTGCTTTATTTAATACAAAATACATATACAAAGAAAAGTCCTAATAACTTGAGCAAGAATTAGCAATGTACAAGATTGCAGACACGGCAAGGTAAAACGAAAATATAGCTCCTCGCTAAAACAGCCTTCAAATCCTCAGGAAATCACCAAGCTGACCTCCGGAAAGAACCCCTGCAAAGCAAAACAGGCAAGACAAGAAACAGGCTACAAAGCAAAAAGGCTATACATAACTATAAGCCATACGGTTAAAGGTCGAAGTGGTCCCCAACACAAAAGACCACCCAAGATAGTCAAACAAAACACACAAGTATCCTAAAGTAAGTTAAAGTTATTACAACCATATCGAAGTGTATCAAATGTTTGGAATTCATTGGGGATCACCCCCGGAAAGAGACGGTGGAGACGAAGGACCGGCAGAGGAGAACAGGGTCTTCAATTCATCAATAGAGATCAAGGGATGCTCCAGGATTTTGGCAAGGATAGCTGGGGTTTTACGCCCAAACTCCTCATTCAGTTTGGACAACCTCTTTTTTGCCTTAGAATTATAAAGAGGACTCTCTTTTCTACCCAAGCCTTGGGCAGAATAGGCATAACCATCCTTTAACCCTGCCTGATAGCCAACATCCCTATAAGCCCTGTAGACCTCCTCCAAGCCACTTTTAAAGTCCTCCGATTGAGCAACAGCAGCGAGAAAAGCCCCAAAACCTTCAGTAATCAACCAATGCTTCTCCCCCGCCAATCGTTGGTTATCATCGGAAGTTACCCCATAGTCTGCATACATGGTATTGAGCTGCTCCTGGGAAACAGAGCCAACTTCCTTCAAATGCCTCAGCTCAGCAGCAAGCTCCTCCTTCTCCTCAACCAACGATGCAATCTCCCGCTCCCAAGCCCGTTCCTTCCTCTCAAGCATAGCCCCAGCTCCCTAAACAAAGAATCAGTGAGCATATATGTATAAAAAGGGGGGGAGAAGACTATGCACCTTCTCCTCCTGTAATCTCCTCTCAGCATCAACCACCCGGCTCCTAAGCCCAGCAACAACCGACTGGGAAGCCTTAAGCTCAGCCTTAAGTCCTTCGTTCGCCTTCCTCAGATCATCAACCCTTTGCAGCATCCCAGCACCCCTGAAAAAGCTTTCACACAGAGACATACTGTATTGATCTTCAAAGAGATCATCCCTCAGGGCAGAGTTTACAAATTTATGTGAAGGAGGGACAACATGGTTCAGAAAGTCCCTAGCAGCTTCAGGAGTCCCTATAACGGAAGAACTAGTTACCTTCCATTTAGGGACATAAGTAGAGGGGAGGGCGTCGGCAAACAAAGGGGCAAGAGGGGATCGATAAACAGGGCCTTCGAGGGTAGTGGGTTTGCTAGTCCCAGTAGCATGTGGGGGAGAAAGCTCGAAAGCTGAGGAAAAGCGAGCCACCCCCACCTCAGAGGCCTTGTCCTGGATACGGGAAGGAGGGGGACCAGTAGGAATTTCTATAGGCTCCAGGGAACTCCCCTAAGAAGTAAGAAAAGGAACAATCAGGAACTACACAGAAAGACAAGGAAAAAACAGGAGAAAAGAAAGCTTACCAACAAAGGAGCACTCACTAAGCTTGAGGACTTCAAATGCTTAGACAGGGAACCTTTGACCCCAGCAGGGGGAAGGTCAGAAACAGCTCTAGAGGAAGGGGGAAGCTTCTGACCACTGGCACTACGAAGCCTCTGACGGATGTTACGAGGTGCAGGAGCCGGTTGAGGGCTAGCAGACCTCCTCTTACGAACTAACTGTATCTCCACGTCTTCGCCGTCACTTTGACCAGAAGGATGAACAGGAGGAAAGTTGGGAGAACTCTCCTCCTCATCGGAAGGATTCTCCTCATCACCACCTAGGGTGGCAGAACCTCCTGCCTGGACGGATCCCCCTGTAACCTGAGCTTCCACGTTCAACCTAGGATCAACCTCATTATCAACCACATACTTTACATCCTTGGAATCACCCTGAAGAAGCCTCCACAAAGTCATCTCTGCACAAAAAAGAAGACACTAAAGATGACTACAGGATTCCCAAAGACATAAAAGAAGAATGGATGTAAGAAGCAAACCAAGAACAAAAAGGTACCTTTCTTGCCGAAAAAAGCCCTCGGGCGGACTGGATAGGAGGGACTTAGCCCCCCATAGCAAGCATCCCTTCGGAGAAAGTGAACGCCCTCGTTGGGTTGTCACACATCCTTTTCCACTGAACAGTCTCGGCTGCAGAAAGGGTGGGAATGGTGTCCTCGATAGCAGCGTCAAGATCCTTTGGCAAAGGGGAATCCGGCAACATAGCGGCTGAAACAAAGATGAATCTACACTTCCAGTCCTTTGGATAAGTAGAAGTGGGCATAAAACTGTAACAGGGCCTTGAAACACTGTTCTGTCGTTTCGCGAAGGTAAACCAGTCTCCGTCGGAGATAAGCCGGTAAAACATGCAAAACAGAGGAACAGAGGGCTCCCCTGAGATAGCCGCACATGACAGTTCAAAATGAACCACCCTCATGAACCCTAAAGGATGAATCTGTGAGAAGTGGACGCCAAAATGACGGAGCAGAGAAACCTTGAAAGCAGAAAGGGGGTATCGGACCCCACAGGAAGAAAAGGCAAGGGTGTAAATAGGTATCCTGTCCGGCGTACATTCTGCCGACTCACTAGGGCCGGGCAAGGAAGGAGAAAATCGATCCGGGATGTTATATGCCTCAACGAAGGATCTCAAGTCCTTCGCCGTCAACACAGACCTTATCGAAGACCGGCCACCGCGACTCATGGTTATAAGAAGTTGTAATACAGGGAGGTAGTTGCAGAAAAGAAAAGAGGGTTAGAAAGTTTGAATGTGAAATCGGAAAAGCCAAATAGGGTTTTTAAAGAGACGCCGCTGACATACAAGTAACCGTCACATCAGCGGTCTCTTCAAAATTAAAAAATGGGCACGTGCAACTAGGGGATTACCTCCCGCTACAGTTATTTCGGCGATGTCATGATTAGTGGGAACGACAAGCAATAACTGATCCAGAGTGGGCCCATCAACGGAGAAACCATCTCTCTCAAGCAGTTGTGATTCAGCCCCGGATCATGAGCCTCGGGTCTCAGAACCAGGGACTAAAGATGACTTGACGACGGGCCATTGGGGAAACCCACTTCACCCGCTTTGGGCCTTTTTCTCTAGAAGCCCAATTACTTAAAGGCCCACCAGACATAATAACCTTGCTCACTAAGGTTTCTCCTTCTATTTGCAATGGGCGGGAAACAGCTAAGGAGAACAGAGCTCATTAAATGCTTGACAAGAAGCGGCTCCGGTCTAAATCACTGTACTTATCCGGCAGACTATTAATGAAGAGGGATATCCTACCGTTGGGGGTCAGACACGTGTCTGACCTTCCCGAGAACCTCCAAAAGCCGTCGGATCATGCATGGGAGAACCCTTAACAAAGATAAGGGCTTGCTATTATATAAGAAGAAAAAAGAAAGAGACAGGGCAGGTATCATCTCCGGCTTCCTCTCATTTACTACACCTTCATTTACTCTCCACACATTAACTTCCGACCAACATTCCCTCGCATTTACTACGCACGCACGTTAATAAGATTCACACCAAAGAGGAAACCTTCCGGTGACCATACTCATCGGAAGAGGCTCCTCTCATTTCCGGCAAGTTTACTTACTCTCACGCCGGAGCTTGGTCACGGATCCCCCTCCCGGGGTCCCCCGTGACGAGGCTAACGGTTTATTCTTTTGTAGCAAGCAAGGATAAAAGCTCTTGACGTCACCGAAGATCTAGCTTACGTCAGCCGGAGGTTGGGTATTCGACAGACGGTATCTAGAGTTCATTTATAAATAAAGAGTAGACACATGAAGAAGGATCATACTAGTTAGAACGGAGCACCGATATAAACTTCTATGGAATTGTCTCCCAAACAACCTTTGGAGTTGAATTGTCAATAACATCCTAAATATATTATGGAAAACAAAATTCGTCAGCTTCATCACAAGAAGAGGGGTATCTTTTGACTACGATCAGTGTAATAGAGAAAGTTGCAGTGAGTAAAAGTGCAAGTGAAAGTAATTATAAATGAATGTATTACCTCATCATGGAGTATTTATATCAGTATAATTGTTATGATAGTGACATCTTCATTTTTATTGGTAAATGTGTCATCATTTATATTTATATTTTCATGTCATATTTTTTTGTCACATAGGTATGACTGAATTCAGAACCCCCTCTAAACCGAGTTTAAGTGGCAACATATTAGTTGTTGGTGCCGCGTTCCTAACCTTTTATTTTCGTTTCCTAACACAATTTTTAGTAACCTTTTCTTTTATGCTTTTCTTATTCTTCTTCTTCATGTTTTGGAATAGAAATACATGGAAATCAACATTTTGGAATAGTAACACATGCAAATCAATAAAAACTAGTGTTTTTATAATGTTTCTTAAGATCAAAATATTTCCATAACCATCAACAGCCTATCAAGTATCAACATAGAGGGCGTACTATTCATTAAATTAAGGGTGTTGCTATTTGCACTCCCATTTTTTAAAATTTTACTGTTTGCACTCCCCCCCCCCCCCCCCCCCTAAAGTTTGTAAATAAATACAATTAACCCTTGTATTTTGTATTTTTTCAAAATTTGTATTATGAAATATTCCTATTTTTTCTAGGGGTTTATCTAATTGACATAGTTTGAATATTTAGATATATATGTAACAATCCTATGGAAGAAAAAAAACCTACAATATAACTAATTGAAATAAGGAGATTAAGAAAGAACTTGAATAAACAAATTTTTTCAACTTTGATTTTCATCATAGTTGTTCTTGGTATGTATTCTAACTAAAAGTGTTCGTCATCTATTTCAAAAATTCATTAAAAGTGTTCTTGTTCTGCTACTTCACGTTAGTTTTCGTAGTACTGTTTTCAAGGAAAGGGATTTGCAAGCGCTGATCAGTGGATAGATATGCCCCACACTGGACTCCTCATTGCTCAAAGATTTGGTGTGATTGTTCACCTTTTAAGCATCGCCGGCAATCAAACTTTCTTCCCGCTATTGACTGATCCAAACCAAATTCGTATCCCTCATCAAGTGGTGTCGCTTGTTCATGTTCATGGAAACCATTTCATCCATGTTAGATTAGAAGGAGACTATCCGATGCCTCTACCGAACAGTCTTTGGAGTAGCAACTGAAGTGACGCTGCAGCAGATTAGGAAGTTATGTACGGTTCTCGTATAAACCGGTATAAGGAGCTAAAAAATCCTAATCCAGACCGAACTGTACAATATGTTGGTTAAACTTCAGTTGTAATTTGTTTCGGTTAAACTTTATTTGTTTCGATGATTTTCGGTTGAAATTTCATACATTTTGGACTGATTCGGATCTGTTCGATGTATCATTTGCGTATTTCGAATTGATTCGGTGTGTTTCGGTAGATTTTCGGTTTGTTTCAGTAATATTTTGAATATTTCAGACACATATCAGTTTGTTTCTTTGAAGTTTTGAACGTTTTGAATACTATACATCGGTTATAGATTGTTTAAATCGACAAAATCAATTGAAATCACAAGTAAAACTGTTCAAAGTTTGTTTTTATTCGTTGATTATACAGAAAGAAAAAGAAAAATGAAGTGAAAGGATTTGATTGCAGGTTGTTAATCGAATAAGAAAATATAATATTTTTGTTGCTGTTGATCTTTTAAAAGGATAGAAGAAGAAAAGAACATTTAAAAGTTGCTGTTGAAGAAGAGTCTAGAATTTTTGAACTTTGAATTTTGATTTCAAAACGGTTTGCTGTCTACTTGTGTATAATCAGCGAACAAAAGATAATATTATATATGAAACCGAATATTAACAGTTTTCGTAAAAAAATAATATTAACATAAGGATTTATTTTCAAAAATTAGAAAATATAAGGGTGGAATTTATGAAATTATAAAACTGATATTTTTAGAAATGGAGGTATAACCAGTAAAAGTGGAGGTGCAAATAGCCATACCCTTAAAATTAAATATAACTATAATCTGAATTTTAGTTTTAACTTGTTTGATCATAAAACTTTATTGGAACTATAGTCTAATTCAATAATACAATATTTGATTGAATCCGTAATGAAACTCAAACAAAATTAATTGCCTCAAATTTCTTTAAATAAAGGAATACAAAATTCTTTCCAAGATTCGAAAGAATTTAATAAAAGAAAATGTTATTTCCTACTCCCTCACCATCGTCGCCTTTGACGCCACCACCTCTACCCTTGTTGCCACCATTCTTGCTTGACATCCATCGTCGACAACTGACATCACAAGTTAAATTACCCAAAAAAAATGTAAATATATGCCTAAATTATAATTAGTTTCATTATAACCACAAGTTAAGTTACATAAAAAAAAGTAAATAAATAAATAAATGTAAACTTGTGTCTAACTTTAAATTAACTGCATTAGAAGAGGACCAAATACTTGAGTCAAATGATACTTTCCATCATGATCATGATATCCAAGTTGTTGGTTTACAAAACATATTCTAAAATCATCCTCTAAACAATTATCATCATCTCCCCTCCAAAAACTCCCAAATGAAAACTCATCCTTTTCACACATTTCTCCCAACACCTTCTCAACTTCCTCCATACAACCATTAGATCCTTCCAACGTAGAACCCTCCGCCGCCACCCTACATGGCGACCGCCGTTGCTGCCCACCCATAACCGCCGCGGCACAATGCTCTAGAGCCGCCTTTCTTGTCCTTCTAAACTTCCTTTTCATACATACCTTTATTTTTCTCCAAACTTTGATAGGGAGCTTGAGCAACACGAACACGAGAATCTGTAAAATCAAACATTGGCAGCAACACGATAACACGAGACAATCTCCACCGATTATGCCCCATTCGTGTCGATCCATGGCTGGGATGAGAGAGAGACAATAACAAGGGTAGTTATGTAAATCATGTCTTTGTAATGAAATACTTAGGTGTTTATTGTGTTTGAAAATGTTAAAAATGGAAAGGTGTGAAGCAATGATATAGTTGAAGCCTCAAAGGTATATGAAAATATACGGTGATGGGTAATGACTTGCAACGCACTCCACTTAATGCTGTGGAGTAGTGTACCCCAAGAAACTAAAATATAATTAGGTGTGAGCTGTCTCAATAATTATGGCTTGCTTTTTTTATTGGTTACATTGTTGTGTTACTTTAGAAACCGTATATATGGTCTGACTTTGAATAGGATATGAAATCAGTTTAGGTTTCTACGAAAGATATAAATATAAGACATTCACACTAGGGTACCTAGGGTTGCTATATATAATAAGATTTTTTTTTCTTTGATAGCTAAATAAAAAAACTAAAATAAAACTATATCAATTCAAGGGCGTACTTACATACTCCGTTACAGAGTCACCAGAATAGATTGACTTTTCGCCCATTTATAGATCGATTTCTTTTTTGAGTGACACCAATGTTTTTCTGAATGTGGCTCCATTAGTTGAATAAGCCCACGTTGAAGCGAAAATAAAAGGAGAAAGCTAAAAAATGAGGGTTTACTCAGCGGGTTCGGGTTCGTTTTTCATCGCTAGATAGATGGCATTGAGAACGGTGATCATGATTATAAAAGTCAAGTCACTAAATTTTTCTTTTCAGATCCGGAAGGTTTGATGTCCGTCTTTAATTGAGAGTGAATTTGAAATCTATATTAAAGAAAAGTAAAAGAAATAGGCATCTGCAACTTGTCGTAAAGGATAGGATAAAGAATTCAAAAGAAAAAGTCAAACGCAATTCATTTTGATGCTGAAATACGTTTAAAATCAGTTTGAATTCTGATTACTTTGTTGAAAAAGATTTTTGGGTTTAAAGAATAGATAGGGATTTAAGTTTGGGCCGCTATTCAACATATTGGGTTGTATGTTGAGTTTTGGTATATTTATTTTGTGTTTTTTATTTAATTTATAACGATAATGTTTTATTTATTAATGCATCATATTTTTATTATGTGATTAACATGATCCGACATAAAATGTCGAGCAACGAAATGGAGCCGTTGGCAACGGCTCTTTCCCTCTTACCTTGATTATAGTATCACACCCATAACACAGAGATTGTAATCGCTCATAAAGGTGCTTCCTTTCTCCCTAAATTTCATTTTTTTTGTACTAATTTTGGGTTTTTTCCCTTGTGATTTGAAGTTCATTCTCTTGTGTGTGAAAAGGGGTTTTCCACTTTTACTTACCTATGGTTTGTAGGTTATTGCTTTGCTGAATTTGGTTTGATTGGTTTGTTTTGATGATTTTTTATCTGGGTTTGGTTGAATTAGTGTTTAGTTTTAGTGGATTTTTGTTATCTTTTTGAGTTTATTATTTTTTTGCTGTTCAATAAACTAGATTTTGTTTATAAATTTTGGCATTTTTGTTCTAGGATATTGCATGATCTTGGAAATTATTGCTTTTTAGTGTGTAAACCACCAAGAGAATCTAAAAAACCAAGGAAAAAAAAGCCATCAAATTGGGTTTTACGGTAGTGATGCCATCGAATGTGTGTCTTAAAGTACTGGATGAAGAAAGTGATGTGACACTGCAGGATTAGATGGGTCAAAGTACCTTTGGATAGTGATACCACCCTAAGGAGTTTCATACATATGTACATATTACATGACAAGAGTATATCTAACCCAATACAATGGTATGTACACATGCTAGATCGAGAATTACGTTGCAAAACGCGTCTAATTCATTACCAACTTTGTCAACTTTACACCTTTCAATGTGACTAAACAAATAAGAATATACTTCTAGGCTATATCCAAATATATTACGCAAGTTAAAAAACATTCAAATTTAATTCACACATACATCTATTAAACAAATAACTAAGTTGTGACACGTGTTACAATATATATGAGAGTAAAATGTCAAAATCGTTCCTGATGTTTGGTAACTTTTATCACTTTAGTCAAAAATGAAACTTTTTGTGACTAAACTCCTAAGGTTTTATTTTTGTTGTCATTTTCATCCAAATCACTAACTCAGATAAAATATACCGTTAACTCCCATGGCCGGTTTTGGCAATTCTCAAACCTTAGGGAAAATTATGGCACTTTCCCATTTATTCTTTTGTTTTTAATTTTATAAATTATATTATATATATATTAAATAAAAATAATTATAAATTAAATATATATACATATACACTCATTTATATATTTACACGCTTATTTTTTAAATTTCCATTTTTACCTTTAAATAAAAAATAATAATACATTAATGATGTTTGGTACGACAGATCGATGAGGGGAGATGATGTGCAAGTGTCGATATAGACGGGGTGGTTGTGGTGGCGGCAGTGGTTGTGATGGAGGTAGAGAAGAGAGAAGGATAGATGAGAAAGAGTGTGAATGGTGTGTGTATACAGTGACGGAGTTTGAACGAAAACTCGGTGGGGGCCGGATTCTCAAAATCCAAATCGTTTGGGGTCGAACTCTTAAAAAATCCAATATTTTAAACTCAAAAAAATATTCATAAATTTTCGGTAAAATTATCACTAAGAGTAAAATCGGTGAGGGCCGGGGTAGCTTCGCCAATGTGTGTATATATAAAAAATTATAAATGTGTGTATATACGTATATATATTATGGTTAATTAATTATTTTTTATTATAGAGGTAAAAAAGAAAATAAAAAAGTGTGTATATACAAATGTGTGTGCGTATGTATATATATCATAGGGATGAGCATGGTATTCGTTCGGTCCCGAAAAATGAGAAAAATTGGTACCAGTAGGGATGAGCAATTGGTACTGGGTACCGGTACCGAATTTTTTCGGTATCGATACCGGTACCCATTTTTGGCATTTTCGGTATCGGTACCGATTTGGTACGGTACCGGTAAAATACCGAATTTTACCTTCAAATACCGGTCCCGTACCGTACCGTATATTTCGGTACCGGTACCCAGTTTTGACGAAGTTCGATAGTGGTATTTTCGGTACCGGTACCACGCTCATCGGTAACGGTACCGAAAATACCCAGTACAGTTTGATACCGGTACTGTACTAGTTCGGTACCCGGTACCAAATGCTAATCCTAACATAGTATATTTATAATTATTTTTTTCCTTTTTATTTAAAGTTAAAAAATTAAAAAAAAATAGATGGGTAAATTACCAAAATCGTCCGGAGGTTTTAGAATTGCCAAAATCGTCCACGAGTTAAAGATACATTTTAACTTAGTTAGCGATTTAGATGGAAATGACAACAAAAATGAAATCTTAGGGGTCCAATTACCAAAAAAAAAAAAAAAATCATTTTTGAATTAAAGTGACAAAAGTAATCAAACCTCAGAAACAAATTTGACATTTCACTCTAAGGGAAGTGGTGCTCCACTTTCCATCACTCACCACACCCAATCATGTTCCGCCACATGATCGAACTTGGTTCTATCACTAGTGATGGATTTTAGTGGGGGTGCCCATCGCTTTCCATCACTCACCACAACGGTCCCCTCAACAATAACTTTCAAAGATTTTCACGCGTGGTCACCATGAGTGGCGGTGGTGTTCCACTCGTGGTCACCCAACCACCAATTCCATCACGTACGCCCCCACCCCCTAAATATGAGAGTAAAAGGTGTTGTTTAGCACAAATTATTTAGTTGGCCACATCAAACACTTCTTTTGCTTTCAATGGGCAGACACGAGCTATAAAAATTAACATGTCCCTCCTACAATTCTAGCGTGCTTTATGTCCCAAGGTTGTGTTGGAGTAACATTTGAGAAAATCTGCATTTTCCTTTGTGTGTCATACCTAATAGTCTACGTCGATCCGACTATAATCTCACACGTAAGAAAAACTATACGAGCGACTGTAAAGACGCGTATCTCATGGGTAATTATTTCCTAAGATGACTTTAGAGGTATACACCGACAATTTTGGTGACTTCTCTTGGGAGTATATAAGTGACTTTAGAGGTATCTACCAAATTATCAAAAACATAAGAAGTTTTTTTACGCACAAAAAAAGGTCAAAAAGTCGAGGATTTTTGCTAAACTAAGGACCAGATCATTGGCTCAAAGCTAATATGTTATATAAGAAGGTAGCTTCAAAACTCTAGTATCTTGAATGTGTTGTTGCAACTATAGGATACCAAACTGAATGAAATGTATCTCTTAAAAATCAAATAGAATTGAAGAGATGATGCATTTGGTTGACCAAAAGGGGACAAGTCTCACTAGTTTAGTTTCTTTGCCAATCTGGAATTTCTCCTAGCAATGATCTCAGCTGCCCAACTCTTGCCAATATCTGTTTGAAACTTTCCTGCAGTACAAACATCAACGCAAAGCTTACAAGCATTCAAGCACATACAATGCCTAAGAAAAACATAGAGGCTGCATAAGATGAACATATAATCATTTTATTGTGAATGATGGTTTGTAAGCAGAAAGATTCATCGTACCGGCTGTTGACAGGAAAAACTCATCCAAAACTCTGTCATGCTCTGCAATAACATGGTAACACGAGAATCTCAATAACAAACGATATTGAAAGATTTTGTTTATTTTTTCACTTATATTCATCATAATTAGCACATTAATTACTTAAAATTTAGAGTTAAATGTCATTTTAGTTCCTGTGGTTTGGGCCATTTTGCCAGTTTAGTCCAAATGTTTCATTTTTCGCCTGTGAGTCCAAAAAGGTTTCACCGTTGCCATTTTAGTCCACTGGGTTAACTTCATCCATTTTTTATTAACGAAAAAGGCAATTCGGTCATTTTATATGTAATTCTGTGAGCTAGAAGGGTAATTCGGCCATATAAAATGACCGAATTGCCTTTCTCGTTAACAGAAATAATGGATGAAGTTAACCCAGTGGACTAAAATGGCAAAGGTGAAACATTTTTGGACCCACAGGCGAAAAATGAAACCTTTGGACTAAACTGGCAAAATGACCCAAACCATAGGGACTAAAATGGCATTCAACTCTAAAATTTATTTAAGAGTTAAGTACACAGATGATGCTATGGTTTTGGTCCCAAGTTTTAAAAAATTATACTTACAGATAGGGCTGTAAACAAACTGAACGAACACAAACGAGGTCATGTTCGTGTTCGTTCGTTAAGGAAATGCATATGTTCGTGAACTGTTCGCGAACACATGTCGAACAGAAGTTTATGTTCGTGTTTGTTTGTTAAACGAATTTCAGTTGTTCGTGAACACTGGTCACGAACCACAAACAAACGTAAACTAAAGCAAACGAAAACACAAACGAACATCAAACTTGAAATTAAAAAAAAAAAGCACCATTAA
Organism: Helianthus tuberosus; assembly: GCA_030545235.1. NCBI lineage: Eukaryota > Viridiplantae > Streptophyta > Magnoliopsida > Asterales > Asteraceae > Helianthus > Helianthus tuberosus. The sequence continues at coordinate 138,668 of JARYGA010060586.1, forward strand.
CCTTAAACATCAACACAAGTAGTCGAATACAATCCTTAAATGATAAATCAAGAATTCAAGACACAAGAAGTCTATTACAAGCACCATATATTAAATCAAGTTTAGCTAACTTAAGACGTAATTATCTAAAGTTGCTTAGACATATCCCAAAAAAATGTCTTAAGTGTCCAACTTCTTCATATGTTTAAATAAGGGTTTACATTTTACTATTTTGTTAGGTGATGACTGACGAGAAATCCTTGATGTCTAGAGTATGACAATTATAGTTAAACACATAACTAGTATGCTATGTTGTCAATGTCAAAAGCCCCCAATCACGCGCAGCCCAGGGTTGCGCCCTAAAAAGCGAGCTTTCAGACTCTCAGGAGCTGATTTACCTAAACTAGCCCTTAACAAGCCTAAAACATGTCTAAAACCCCTAAAAATGGTATTTTATACTATGTGCCTAGCTTTAAAAAGCCCTCGCTTTTTAAGCACCTTGAATGTGCCTTGGGCTTTTGACAACATAGCTAGTACGGCTTTAAGAAATGTATTATTTATGGAGGAGTTCCCTAGATCCAATGCTCAGTTCGTGCCATTTATATCACGGACCTACAACTTTATCTACCCATGATCTTGAGAAATCTAATCCTAAAGATATGAAACTTTTATAATTACCCTTGGTTTTAATAAGCAGGAGGTGATTTGAGCACATTTACTACATTTTTAATCCTTGAGCACCCAAAACTTGAATTAATAAAGATATACATATGATTTAATATGTAAAATCAAACAAGCTCTATGTACAACTAGAGTTTTGGCTCAATAGAACATATATACAATAAACAAAAGCTCTTTGTACAAACAACTAAAAAGCTAAAATATAAGCACAACCAAAAAAGCTATTTATAACTAGAAAGCTCAAACATATGTACAACCTAAGAATCTCTATGTACAACCTAAATAAGCTCAAGTAACCAAAAAAAATAGAATGATATATATCAGAATAACAAAAAAAAATTCAGAAAGGTGAATCAAAAGACAATAATAAAAGAAATACACAATTAAATGATACAAGCGAGCATGATTTAGAAAGCTACAAAGTACAATTTCTTTAGCTCTTTTTTCTCATAATACCTAATTACACACTCAAACAATTAGATTTAGAAAGCTATAAAGTACAATTTCTTTTGCACTTTTTTCTCATATTACCTAATTACACACTCAAACAATTAGATTTGACATGATAAGTCCGAGATTAAACTTCTTTTGGGGCCAACAAATAAATACCGTGGGTGTGTGCATATGTACTCTCATGGATGTTTTGTGCTTAATGGGAATGGCATTCTTATCCAACAGAAACTCACACGATATAAGTGGTAAACTGGTAATAACAAGTTCTAGTTGTTTACCTGTTTCATATTCAAGTGCCTGCAATATCATCTCGACCTATATAAATTATAATAAAACACTAACTTGTTATATCAAAAACCAGTGTTTTGAAAAATCACATCTTTACCAAAAAAATAGACTAAAAAAAGTTTATGCATAAACATACTTTATCAAAATCTTTCACGAGATTAGCCTCAAGGGAAGCATTATCCTCATATTCTCTCCAAAGTTCTTGGATTTCTGCCGCTGTTGGTTACGGAAATCATTAACGGCTCATATTTGTTGAAGAAAAAAGAAACAAATACAAACTTTAGATAAAGAATAAGTAGAAGTACCCCTCATTCCACCACCAAGAATGTTGCACATTTCATTTAAAGCCGCTTGTTCAAGTCTAGTCTTTTCTACTTTAGGTACACCGTCAGATGGTGTTATATCTCCCACAATCGCTATAAAAGACAGATTATATTTAAAGACTAATTTAAAAATAAAAAGAGTAAAATGCCATTTGAGGTTTGGCCAATTTTGCGACTTTCGTCCAAAGTTTTGTTTTTCCGCATCTGGACCCAAAATGTTTGAAATCTTGCCATTTTCATCCAGCTCGTTAACTCCATCCATTTTTTTTCTCTCCGTTAAGTCTGGGGTATTTCCGTCTTTTTTGTTAACTTAAAGGGCAATTCGGTCTTTTTCACTTTATGTCAAGCATTTAGCATAATGTACAAGTATTCAAAATAGCCTTACTAATAACACATAAACACGGAGAAAGAAAAGACGAAAATACCCCTGTATTAACAGGAGAAAAAATGGATGGAGTTAACGAGCCGGATGAAAATGGCAGATTTCAAACCTTTTGGATCCAGATGCGGAAAAACAGACCTTTGGACAAAAGTTGCAAAAGCCAAACCTCAAGGACGAAAATGACATTTTACTCAAAATAAATTAAAAAAATTCATAAAAGTAACTAAAAAATGGAGGACGAATATGTACCTTCCGCAATGTCATGCACAAGTGCAATCTTGATACACCTATTTTCAAGTAAATGAAACTTATGGCTCAAAGTTGATGTTTATTTTATAATGGTTTAGGGTTAATAATGCTAGGAAAGTGTAATTAAATCGAACCTTTCCCTGTTAATACCGGGAAGATCACCAACGATTAAAGCCATTATCGCCATTCGATACATATGGTCAGCAATAGACTCCGGACCCTTAATATCATGATTGACCCATCCCTTCCTCTTTGTTGTCTACATTAGAGGAAAAAAATACTAAATCAGCTTCAAATAAATCACAAATTTTGTAAGAATAATACAAAAATAGAACTTAAATAATGCAGCATCTTATTATTACAGAGACCCATGGTTCTTGGATCTGACACCTTGATAGAAATATTTAAAAATATAATTTGAACCATTCAATGTCGGCTTAATTCTAGCTTGGCTTTAATAAGCGTGTGGCGCTCCGATGCATTTTGATCCCAAAAGCTTTTGCGTGAGCATGATGCACGCGCATCACGTGTGCGAGGCGTTTGTTATTAAAGAAAAATACTAAAAAGTTACTTAGATGTATTTTTTAACTTATAACACTAAGATAATTAGATACTCTCATCATCGGCTCTGGTAAGATTTGATCAGTCAGTGGTGTCGAATTTGATCAAATATTCAAACCCATCGCTCAATCGATTTTCAGTTTGTTCAATCAGACTTAAAAACCCTCAGACTCATTGCAATCAATGGTCTAATTCGTTCATATACTACATCACATGCGCATCATGTGATGCACGCATCAACTGCAGAAATGCGATCACATCACCAGATCATGTGCTCCTTACGCACGCATTTTAAAACCAAGATTCTAGCATACTTATTATCCATCTATTCATTTTTGTAAATTAATTGAAATACTTCACAAAAAAAGCAAATTAATTTTCATTATTTCGAAAAAAAGGTTTTCTTTTTTGAGTTAACTGCCATTTTCGTCCCTACAGTTTGTCCAATTATGCCAGTTCAGACCAAATTTCAAATTTGTATCATTTCCATCCCTCACACTTTTGAAACATGCCATTTCCGTCCAAAAAAGCATGAGTTAACTGCCATTTACGTCCTTGTGGTTTGTCCAATTATTCGATTCAACCTTAGTTTTTTGGATGGAACTTGCATGTTTCAAGAACGTTAGGGACGAAAATGGTACAAATTTTGGCATGATTGGACAAAACCACATGATGAAAATGGCAGTTAACTCTTTTTTTATGAATGTTAATTGTTCAAACCATGGTATTATCTTACCTTTAACTGTAGAAGCATCTTCATATTCATTAAATTTCAAAAAAAAAAAATATTCTATATACAATTCACCCTCAATCACATCCCCCAAATTACAATCACAAACAAACAAATCAGCATAAAACAGATTCATGCAAAGGGTACCTAAAACTCAACACTTAAATCTTAAACAAAAGCAAAAACAAAACCAATTCTTCAATTTACATAACAACACAAATGCAATTACAACAAAACACATACCTTAAGACTATGACACAACGTGAGGAAATCAATGCAAGAAGAACAAGAAGATGTAGTCTCTGTAACATCAGAACTGACAGCAGATCTTTTGGGTTCAAATTCAGGGGTTTGACAACGAACAGATCGCAATTTACGATCATGGGAGTTAAAGGGCAGTTTAAACAAACAAGGACGGTGAATGCGTTGTGGGTTTGTGAGACAACGATAAAGGGTATGCGGAGAAGACGAAGAACAGGGTTTAACTGCCGCCATTGATGAGTAATTGGGTCAAAATCTCGATTGAAAAAGGTGGGGTTTGGTGGAATAGGATGATGAATATGCCCCTTTTTGTTGTTGTGGAGAATGAAGGTGAAACAAAGGGGGAAGATCAAAGATGGAATCGAAAGTTTCGGCTTTTTGTAGTGGGTTTGAGGTCCGTTTTATTTTCTTTCGTTTTTGTGGGCCAAGTTTAGGGTTCTTCGACTATCTCTTGTGAGAGTAAAGGTTGGGTGTGTGATTAGACGATACTCACGTGCTTACCTAAAGTTATAAACTCTTTACAGGAGAATGGGTCAAGTTATTCTACAAAAGCTTTTAATTGTAAGAAGTTAAAGAATGATTTATAGAGTGACAAGTGTCCAATAACCTAAAATTAAACCCACTACATCACCACCAAAAATCTAACACCTACCCCCACCCCACCCCAACCCCCCACCACCCAAAAACCTAAACCCCCAACCCCCAACCCCCCCCCCCCCCCCCCCCCCAAAAAAAAAAAAAAAAAAAAAAAAAAAAAAAAAAACTATACCTCACAAAAAAAAAAACCCCCAAAAACCGTCAACATCTACCACCGTCACCACCCATCACCGCCGCCGACACCCATCACCGCCACCACCATCACATGCCACCACCCACTCCATCACTTGCCACCACCCGTCTCTCTCTTTCTCTCTCTTTACAGCCCCACCAAAATACCACTGGTTACCGCCCACTTCCGCCACCCGTCTCTCTTTTTCTCTCTCTGAATCATAACTCGAACCACTCACCCGTGGTTGACCGAACCAAACCCGACCTGAGCCGAGACCATAATCTGACCAAAAACAGCTTGACCCGACCCGAAACTTCGCCATCGTCACTGCCGTAGCCTCCATCTTCATAATCGGTCACCATCTTCACAAAATCACATCATCATCGACATCAATGCTAAGAGAAATGACACAGTGGTAAAGTGATTTACCGGAGAACCCGTCGAGAAACATAAAACACCGCCACTGCCGCCGTACACGGCGGTGACGTCGCCGGAAAGCTCAGCCGCCGCCGCTGCAGATCCTTTTTCTTTCTCCAATCTCGCTCTTTCGCGTCTATCTCTCTCTATCCCTCTCTCTCTGTGAACCTTCTAATAAACCGGCTCTCCCGTTTTCTTAGCTCCAGATCTGCAGGTGATGGGGGGTGTATAGCAGGTTGAGTAGATATGATTTTTATAAATATAAATGTGTGTATGTACCTAATATAAATATAAATAATTAAATATGATTGAGTAGATCAAATTTTTATTTTTTAATAATAATAATAATAATAAATAAAATTCAGATTTCTATCTTTTATAATAATTATTATATATTAATAATATAAATGATTAAAAGAAAAAATATATAAAAATTAAATTTTTTCTTTTATTTTTTAATGTAAAATACATTATGGATCAAAATGGCAACTGAAACAATTTAAATTGAAAATCACTAAAATACCCCTGGTTAAAAATGGGGTTTTTAGATGGAGTTAGGGTATGTGATCAAAATAGCAACAAAATAGAAAAGTTAGGGACCCAGAGGCGAAAAAAAAAACTATTTGGACTAAAATGACAAATTTGGACAAACCTCATGGATTAAAATGGCAATTTACTCTTTTATCAAATCACAAGACATATTTTTTTGAGTAAATTGCAATTTTACCCCCTGGGGTTTAGGCCAATTGGCACTCTGACCCCCCTAACGAAATAATTGCAATTTTACCCCCAACGTTTGGTGTTATGTCGCAAGTTTACCCCCCGCTGTCTAATTCTGTTTAAAGTCAACATAAGGTATTAACGGCGAATCTTCTATCTCTGATCTTTTATTCTAATTCTGTATTTTTTTAAGATCTGAATCATTCTTTGGATTCTCAGATCTAATTCTGTCTCATACTCTGTTATTGATTTTGCGTCTGTTCACCATTGTATTTTGGAGTACGTGATGTGTGTTGAGTGTTTTTTTTTTGTTCTGCTGTTCACCATTACAGTGTGATGGGTATTGTGATTATCAATCCATTAAATTTAAGCTGCTTTGATTCATTGTGATTCTCAACTATAAATTTAACCAGAGCGAGCCCACCAGAGCGTGCAAACAAACCACTCCCTCCATCTCATCTTGTATCCACTGAAACCGGCGAAGCACGATCCCCCCCCCCATCCTTCCTCTACAACGTATTACAGACCAACAATGTTGTTGTCGGATGAATCTTTAGCACATCAGAAACAGTGGTAACAGAGGTAACTAAGTCCAGTTGAAAAGACAGAAGAAAATCAAAAATAAACCATAAGGAACAAATCAACAAAATAGTTAATTCATCAGGGTATTGTTAATTCAGGTGGTGATTGTTTGATTTGAAGAAGTTTGGATACAAACAGTTGGTAGTAAAAAAGGGTGAATATTTTTGTGTAAAGGTTAAAAAGATTGTTGCTTTATAGATGTTCATGCCAAGATCTCATATGGGTATTGTTATATCAGATGATTTAGGATTTGGGGTGCAAGAATCTTGAAAAAATTATTTGATTTGAAGGAATTTGAGTACAAAAAGTGGGGTTTGGGTTGAAAAAAAAAATTGGTGAAAAAAAGGATAAATCTTTTGCGGAAATATGTAGGACTTCCAACAGATGAGTGGGTGGTGGAGGAGATGAGGTGGAGCTGGGTAGCGGCGATGGAGGTGGAGGGAGATGATGGTGGTGATAGGTGGTGTCAGTGGTGGTTGATGGTGGTGATAGATGATTTTGAAGGTTTTGACCCGATTCGGCTAGTCTTTATATTTTATTCTATTT
>JARYGA010060586.1:145808-170928 GCA_030545235.1 Helianthus tuberosus
AACGGAGCACCGATATAAACTTCTATGGAATTGTCTCCCAAACAACCTTTGGAGTTGAATTGTCAATAACATCCTAAATATATTATGGAAAACAAAATTCGTCAGCTTCATCACAAGAAGAGGGGTATCTTTTGACTACGATCAGTGTAATAGAGAAAGTTGCAGTGAGTAAAAGTGCAAGTGAAAGTAATTATAAATGAATGTATTACCTCATCATGGAGTATTTATATCAGTATAATTGTTATGATAGTGACATCTTCATTTTTATTGGTAAATGTGTCATCATTTATATTTATATTTTCATGTCATATTTTTTTGTCACATAGGTATGACTGAATTCAGAACCCCCTCTAAACCGAGTTTAAGTGGCAACATATTAGTTGTTGGTGCCGCGTTCCTAACCTTTTATTTTCGTTTCCTAACACAATTTTTAGTAACCTTTTCTTTTATGCTTTTCTTATTCTTCTTCTTCATGTTTTGGAATAGAAATACATGGAAATCAACATTTTGGAATAGTAACACATGCAAATCAATAAAAACTAGTGTTTTTATAATGTTTCTTAAGATCAAAATATTTCCATAACCATCAACAGCCTATCAAGTATCAACATAGAGGGCGTACTATTCATTAAATTAAGGGTGTTGCTATTTGCACTCCCATTTTTTAAAATTTTACTGTTTGCACTCCCCCCCCCCCCCCCCCCCTAAAGTTTGTAAATAAATACAATTAACCCTTGTATTTTGTATTTTTTCAAAATTTGTATTATGAAATATTCCTATTTTTTCTAGGGGTTTATCTAATTGACATAGTTTGAATATTTAGATATATATGTAACAATCCTATGGAAGAAAAAAAACCTACAATATAACTAATTGAAATAAGGAGATTAAGAAAGAACTTGAATAAACAAATTTTTTCAACTTTGATTTTCATCATAGTTGTTCTTGGTATGTATTCTAACTAAAAGTGTTCGTCATCTATTTCAAAAATTCATTAAAAGTGTTCTTGTTCTGCTACTTCACGTTAGTTTTCGTAGTACTGTTTTCAAGGAAAGGGATTTGCAAGCGCTGATCAGTGGATAGATATGCCCCACACTGGACTCCTCATTGCTCAAAGATTTGGTGTGATTGTTCACCTTTTAAGCATCGCCGGCAATCAAACTTTCTTCCCGCTATTGACTGATCCAAACCAAATTCGTATCCCTCATCAAGTGGTGTCGCTTGTTCATGTTCATGGAAACCATTTCATCCATGTTAGATTAGAAGGAGACTATCCGATGCCTCTACCGAACAGTCTTTGGAGTAGCAACTGAAGTGACGCTGCAGCAGATTAGGAAGTTATGTACGGTTCTCGTATAAACCGGTATAAGGAGCTAAAAAATCCTAATCCAGACCGAACTGTACAATATGTTGGTTAAACTTCAGTTGTAATTTGTTTCGGTTAAACTTTATTTGTTTCGATGATTTTCGGTTGAAATTTCATACATTTTGGACTGATTCGGATCTGTTCGATGTATCATTTGCGTATTTCGAATTGATTCGGTGTGTTTCGGTAGATTTTCGGTTTGTTTCAGTAATATTTTGAATATTTCAGACACATATCAGTTTGTTTCTTTGAAGTTTTGAACGTTTTGAATACTATACATCGGTTATAGATTGTTTAAATCGACAAAATCAATTGAAATCACAAGTAAAACTGTTCAAAGTTTGTTTTTATTCGTTGATTATACAGAAAGAAAAAGAAAAATGAAGTGAAAGGATTTGATTGCAGGTTGTTAATCGAATAAGAAAATATAATATTTTTGTTGCTGTTGATCTTTTAAAAGGATAGAAGAAGAAAAGAACATTTAAAAGTTGCTGTTGAAGAAGAGTCTAGAATTTTTGAACTTTGAATTTTGATTTCAAAACGGTTTGCTGTCTACTTGTGTATAATCAGCGAACAAAAGATAATATTATATATGAAACCGAATATTAACAGTTTTCGTAAAAAAATAATATTAACATAAGGATTTATTTTCAAAAATTAGAAAATATAAGGGTGGAATTTATGAAATTATAAAACTGATATTTTTAGAAATGGAGGTATAACCAGTAAAAGTGGAGGTGCAAATAGCCATACCCTTAAAATTAAATATAACTATAATCTGAATTTTAGTTTTAACTTGTTTGATCATAAAACTTTATTGGAACTATAGTCTAATTCAATAATACAATATTTGATTGAATCCGTAATGAAACTCAAACAAAATTAATTGCCTCAAATTTCTTTAAATAAAGGAATACAAAATTCTTTCCAAGATTCGAAAGAATTTAATAAAAGAAAATGTTATTTCCTACTCCCTCACCATCGTCGCCTTTGACGCCACCACCTCTACCCTTGTTGCCACCATTCTTGCTTGACATCCATCGTCGACAACTGACATCACAAGTTAAATTACCCAAAAAAAATGTAAATATATGCCTAAATTATAATTAGTTTCATTATAACCACAAGTTAAGTTACATAAAAAAAAGTAAATAAATAAATAAATGTAAACTTGTGTCTAACTTTAAATTAACTGCATTAGAAGAGGACCAAATACTTGAGTCAAATGATACTTTCCATCATGATCATGATATCCAAGTTGTTGGTTTACAAAACATATTCTAAAATCATCCTCTAAACAATTATCATCATCTCCCCTCCAAAAACTCCCAAATGAAAACTCATCCTTTTCACACATTTCTCCCAACACCTTCTCAACTTCCTCCATACAACCATTAGATCCTTCCAACGTAGAACCCTCCGCCGCCACCCTACATGGCGACCGCCGTTGCTGCCCACCCATAACCGCCGCGGCACAATGCTCTAGAGCCGCCTTTCTTGTCCTTCTAAACTTCCTTTTCATACATACCTTTATTTTTCTCCAAACTTTGATAGGGAGCTTGAGCAACACGAACACGAGAATCTGTAAAATCAAACATTGGCAGCAACACGATAACACGAGACAATCTCCACCGATTATGCCCCATTCGTGTCGATCCATGGCTGGGATGAGAGAGAGACAATAACAAGGGTAGTTATGTAAATCATGTCTTTGTAATGAAATACTTAGGTGTTTATTGTGTTTGAAAATGTTAAAAATGGAAAGGTGTGAAGCAATGATATAGTTGAAGCCTCAAAGGTATATGAAAATATACGGTGATGGGTAATGACTTGCAACGCACTCCACTTAATGCTGTGGAGTAGTGTACCCCAAGAAACTAAAATATAATTAGGTGTGAGCTGTCTCAATAATTATGGCTTGCTTTTTTTATTGGTTACATTGTTGTGTTACTTTAGAAACCGTATATATGGTCTGACTTTGAATAGGATATGAAATCAGTTTAGGTTTCTACGAAAGATATAAATATAAGACATTCACACTAGGGTACCTAGGGTTGCTATATATAATAAGATTTTTTTTTCTTTGATAGCTAAATAAAAAAACTAAAATAAAACTATATCAATTCAAGGGCGTACTTACATACTCCGTTACAGAGTCACCAGAATAGATTGACTTTTCGCCCATTTATAGATCGATTTCTTTTTTGAGTGACACCAATGTTTTTCTGAATGTGGCTCCATTAGTTGAATAAGCCCACGTTGAAGCGAAAATAAAAGGAGAAAGCTAAAAAATGAGGGTTTACTCAGCGGGTTCGGGTTCGTTTTTCATCGCTAGATAGATGGCATTGAGAACGGTGATCATGATTATAAAAGTCAAGTCACTAAATTTTTCTTTTCAGATCCGGAAGGTTTGATGTCCGTCTTTAATTGAGAGTGAATTTGAAATCTATATTAAAGAAAAGTAAAAGAAATAGGCATCTGCAACTTGTCGTAAAGGATAGGATAAAGAATTCAAAAGAAAAAGTCAAACGCAATTCATTTTGATGCTGAAATACGTTTAAAATCAGTTTGAATTCTGATTACTTTGTTGAAAAAGATTTTTGGGTTTAAAGAATAGATAGGGATTTAAGTTTGGGCCGCTATTCAACATATTGGGTTGTATGTTGAGTTTTGGTATATTTATTTTGTGTTTTTTATTTAATTTATAACGATAATGTTTTATTTATTAATGCATCATATTTTTATTATGTGATTAACATGATCCGACATAAAATGTCGAGCAACGAAATGGAGCCGTTGGCAACGGCTCTTTCCCTCTTACCTTGATTATAGTATCACACCCATAACACAGAGATTGTAATCGCTCATAAAGGTGCTTCCTTTCTCCCTAAATTTCATTTTTTTTGTACTAATTTTGGGTTTTTTCCCTTGTGATTTGAAGTTCATTCTCTTGTGTGTGAAAAGGGGTTTTCCACTTTTACTTACCTATGGTTTGTAGGTTATTGCTTTGCTGAATTTGGTTTGATTGGTTTGTTTTGATGATTTTTTATCTGGGTTTGGTTGAATTAGTGTTTAGTTTTAGTGGATTTTTGTTATCTTTTTGAGTTTATTATTTTTTTGCTGTTCAATAAACTAGATTTTGTTTATAAATTTTGGCATTTTTGTTCTAGGATATTGCATGATCTTGGAAATTATTGCTTTTTAGTGTGTAAACCACCAAGAGAATCTAAAAAACCAAGGAAAAAAAAGCCATCAAATTGGGTTTTACGGTAGTGATGCCATCGAATGTGTGTCTTAAAGTACTGGATGAAGAAAGTGATGTGACACTGCAGGATTAGATGGGTCAAAGTACCTTTGGATAGTGATACCACCCTAAGGAGTTTCATACATATGTACATATTACATGACAAGAGTATATCTAACCCAATACAATGGTATGTACACATGCTAGATCGAGAATTACGTTGCAAAACGCGTCTAATTCATTACCAACTTTGTCAACTTTACACCTTTCAATGTGACTAAACAAATAAGAATATACTTCTAGGCTATATCCAAATATATTACGCAAGTTAAAAAACATTCAAATTTAATTCACACATACATCTATTAAACAAATAACTAAGTTGTGACACGTGTTACAATATATATGAGAGTAAAATGTCAAAATCGTTCCTGATGTTTGGTAACTTTTATCACTTTAGTCAAAAATGAAACTTTTTGTGACTAAACTCCTAAGGTTTTATTTTTGTTGTCATTTTCATCCAAATCACTAACTCAGATAAAATATACCGTTAACTCCCATGGCCGGTTTTGGCAATTCTCAAACCTTAGGGAAAATTATGGCACTTTCCCATTTATTCTTTTGTTTTTAATTTTATAAATTATATTATATATATATTAAATAAAAATAATTATAAATTAAATATATATACATATACACTCATTTATATATTTACACGCTTATTTTTTAAATTTCCATTTTTACCTTTAAATAAAAAATAATAATACATTAATGATGTTTGGTACGACAGATCGATGAGGGGAGATGATGTGCAAGTGTCGATATAGACGGGGTGGTTGTGGTGGCGGCAGTGGTTGTGATGGAGGTAGAGAAGAGAGAAGGATAGATGAGAAAGAGTGTGAATGGTGTGTGTATACAGTGACGGAGTTTGAACGAAAACTCGGTGGGGGCCGGATTCTCAAAATCCAAATCGTTTGGGGTCGAACTCTTAAAAAATCCAATATTTTAAACTCAAAAAAATATTCATAAATTTTCGGTAAAATTATCACTAAGAGTAAAATCGGTGAGGGCCGGGGTAGCTTCGCCAATGTGTGTATATATAAAAAATTATAAATGTGTGTATATACGTATATATATTATGGTTAATTAATTATTTTTTATTATAGAGGTAAAAAAGAAAATAAAAAAGTGTGTATATACAAATGTGTGTGCGTATGTATATATATCATAGGGATGAGCATGGTATTCGTTCGGTCCCGAAAAATGAGAAAAATTGGTACCAGTAGGGATGAGCAATTGGTACTGGGTACCGGTACCGAATTTTTTCGGTATCGATACCGGTACCCATTTTTGGCATTTTCGGTATCGGTACCGATTTGGTACGGTACCGGTAAAATACCGAATTTTACCTTCAAATACCGGTCCCGTACCGTACCGTATATTTCGGTACCGGTACCCAGTTTTGACGAAGTTCGATAGTGGTATTTTCGGTACCGGTACCACGCTCATCGGTAACGGTACCGAAAATACCCAGTACAGTTTGATACCGGTACTGTACTAGTTCGGTACCCGGTACCAAATGCTAATCCTAACATAGTATATTTATAATTATTTTTTTCCTTTTTATTTAAAGTTAAAAAATTAAAAAAAAATAGATGGGTAAATTACCAAAATCGTCCGGAGGTTTTAGAATTGCCAAAATCGTCCACGAGTTAAAGATACATTTTAACTTAGTTAGCGATTTAGATGGAAATGACAACAAAAATGAAATCTTAGGGGTCCAATTACCAAAAAAAAAAAAAAAATCATTTTTGAATTAAAGTGACAAAAGTAATCAAACCTCAGAAACAAATTTGACATTTCACTCTAAGGGAAGTGGTGCTCCACTTTCCATCACTCACCACACCCAATCATGTTCCGCCACATGATCGAACTTGGTTCTATCACTAGTGATGGATTTTAGTGGGGGTGCCCATCGCTTTCCATCACTCACCACAACGGTCCCCTCAACAATAACTTTCAAAGATTTTCACGCGTGGTCACCATGAGTGGCGGTGGTGTTCCACTCGTGGTCACCCAACCACCAATTCCATCACGTACGCCCCCACCCCCTAAATATGAGAGTAAAAGGTGTTGTTTAGCACAAATTATTTAGTTGGCCACATCAAACACTTCTTTTGCTTTCAATGGGCAGACACGAGCTATAAAAATTAACATGTCCCTCCTACAATTCTAGCGTGCTTTATGTCCCAAGGTTGTGTTGGAGTAACATTTGAGAAAATCTGCATTTTCCTTTGTGTGTCATACCTAATAGTCTACGTCGATCCGACTATAATCTCACACGTAAGAAAAACTATACGAGCGACTGTAAAGACGCGTATCTCATGGGTAATTATTTCCTAAGATGACTTTAGAGGTATACACCGACAATTTTGGTGACTTCTCTTGGGAGTATATAAGTGACTTTAGAGGTATCTACCAAATTATCAAAAACATAAGAAGTTTTTTTACGCACAAAAAAAGGTCAAAAAGTCGAGGATTTTTGCTAAACTAAGGACCAGATCATTGGCTCAAAGCTAATATGTTATATAAGAAGGTAGCTTCAAAACTCTAGTATCTTGAATGTGTTGTTGCAACTATAGGATACCAAACTGAATGAAATGTATCTCTTAAAAATCAAATAGAATTGAAGAGATGATGCATTTGGTTGACCAAAAGGGGACAAGTCTCACTAGTTTAGTTTCTTTGCCAATCTGGAATTTCTCCTAGCAATGATCTCAGCTGCCCAACTCTTGCCAATATCTGTTTGAAACTTTCCTGCAGTACAAACATCAACGCAAAGCTTACAAGCATTCAAGCACATACAATGCCTAAGAAAAACATAGAGGCTGCATAAGATGAACATATAATCATTTTATTGTGAATGATGGTTTGTAAGCAGAAAGATTCATCGTACCGGCTGTTGACAGGAAAAACTCATCCAAAACTCTGTCATGCTCTGCAATAACATGGTAACACGAGAATCTCAATAACAAACGATATTGAAAGATTTTGTTTATTTTTTCACTTATATTCATCATAATTAGCACATTAATTACTTAAAATTTAGAGTTAAATGTCATTTTAGTTCCTGTGGTTTGGGCCATTTTGCCAGTTTAGTCCAAATGTTTCATTTTTCGCCTGTGAGTCCAAAAAGGTTTCACCGTTGCCATTTTAGTCCACTGGGTTAACTTCATCCATTTTTTATTAACGAAAAAGGCAATTCGGTCATTTTATATGTAATTCTGTGAGCTAGAAGGGTAATTCGGCCATATAAAATGACCGAATTGCCTTTCTCGTTAACAGAAATAATGGATGAAGTTAACCCAGTGGACTAAAATGGCAAAGGTGAAACATTTTTGGACCCACAGGCGAAAAATGAAACCTTTGGACTAAACTGGCAAAATGACCCAAACCATAGGGACTAAAATGGCATTCAACTCTAAAATTTATTTAAGAGTTAAGTACACAGATGATGCTATGGTTTTGGTCCCAAGTTTTAAAAAATTATACTTACAGATAGGGCTGTAAACAAACTGAACGAACACAAACGAGGTCATGTTCGTGTTCGTTCGTTAAGGAAATGCATATGTTCGTGAACTGTTCGCGAACACATGTCGAACAGAAGTTTATGTTCGTGTTTGTTTGTTAAACGAATTTCAGTTGTTCGTGAACACTGGTCACGAACCACAAACAAACGTAAACTAAAGCAAACGAAAACACAAACGAACATCAAACTTGAAATTAAAAAAAAAAAGCACCATTAACCTTAAACATCAACACAAGTAGTCGAATACAATCCTTAAATGATAAATCAAGAATTCAAGACACAAGAAGTCTATTACAAGCACCATATATTAAATCAAGTTTAGCTAACTTAAGACGTAATTATCTAAAGTTGCTTAGACATATCCCAAAAAAATGTCTTAAGTGTCCAACTTCTTCATATGTTTAAATAAGGGTTTACATTTTACTATTTTGTTAGGTGATGACTGACGAGAAATCCTTGATGTCTAGAGTATGACAATTATAGTTAAACACATAACTAGTATGCTATGTTGTCAATGTCAAAAGCCCCCAATCACGCGCAGCCCAGGGTTGCGCCCTAAAAAGCGAGCTTTCAGACTCTCAGGAGCTGATTTACCTAAACTAGCCCTTAACAAGCCTAAAACATGTCTAAAACCCCTAAAAATGGTATTTTATACTATGTGCCTAGCTTTAAAAAGCCCTCGCTTTTTAAGCACCTTGAATGTGCCTTGGGCTTTTGACAACATAGCTAGTACGGCTTTAAGAAATGTATTATTTATGGAGGAGTTCCCTAGATCCAATGCTCAGTTCGTGCCATTTATATCACGGACCTACAACTTTATCTACCCATGATCTTGAGAAATCTAATCCTAAAGATATGAAACTTTTATAATTACCCTTGGTTTTAATAAGCAGGAGGTGATTTGAGCACATTTACTACATTTTTAATCCTTGAGCACCCAAAACTTGAATTAATAAAGATATACATATGATTTAATATGTAAAATCAAACAAGCTCTATGTACAACTAGAGTTTTGGCTCAATAGAACATATATACAATAAACAAAAGCTCTTTGTACAAACAACTAAAAAGCTAAAATATAAGCACAACCAAAAAAGCTATTTATAACTAGAAAGCTCAAACATATGTACAACCTAAGAATCTCTATGTACAACCTAAATAAGCTCAAGTAACCAAAAAAAATAGAATGATATATATCAGAATAACAAAAAAAAATTCAGAAAGGTGAATCAAAAGACAATAATAAAAGAAATACACAATTAAATGATACAAGCGAGCATGATTTAGAAAGCTACAAAGTACAATTTCTTTAGCTCTTTTTTCTCATAATACCTAATTACACACTCAAACAATTAGATTTAGAAAGCTATAAAGTACAATTTCTTTTGCACTTTTTTCTCATATTACCTAATTACACACTCAAACAATTAGATTTGACATGATAAGTCCGAGATTAAACTTCTTTTGGGGCCAACAAATAAATACCGTGGGTGTGTGCATATGTACTCTCATGGATGTTTTGTGCTTAATGGGAATGGCATTCTTATCCAACAGAAACTCACACGATATAAGTGGTAAACTGGTAATAACAAGTTCTAGTTGTTTACCTGTTTCATATTCAAGTGCCTGCAATATCATCTCGACCTATATAAATTATAATAAAACACTAACTTGTTATATCAAAAACCAGTGTTTTGAAAAATCACATCTTTACCAAAAAAATAGACTAAAAAAAGTTTATGCATAAACATACTTTATCAAAATCTTTCACGAGATTAGCCTCAAGGGAAGCATTATCCTCATATTCTCTCCAAAGTTCTTGGATTTCTGCCGCTGTTGGTTACGGAAATCATTAACGGCTCATATTTGTTGAAGAAAAAAGAAACAAATACAAACTTTAGATAAAGAATAAGTAGAAGTACCCCTCATTCCACCACCAAGAATGTTGCACATTTCATTTAAAGCCGCTTGTTCAAGTCTAGTCTTTTCTACTTTAGGTACACCGTCAGATGGTGTTATATCTCCCACAATCGCTATAAAAGACAGATTATATTTAAAGACTAATTTAAAAATAAAAAGAGTAAAATGCCATTTGAGGTTTGGCCAATTTTGCGACTTTCGTCCAAAGTTTTGTTTTTCCGCATCTGGACCCAAAATGTTTGAAATCTTGCCATTTTCATCCAGCTCGTTAACTCCATCCATTTTTTTTCTCTCCGTTAAGTCTGGGGTATTTCCGTCTTTTTTGTTAACTTAAAGGGCAATTCGGTCTTTTTCACTTTATGTCAAGCATTTAGCATAATGTACAAGTATTCAAAATAGCCTTACTAATAACACATAAACACGGAGAAAGAAAAGACGAAAATACCCCTGTATTAACAGGAGAAAAAATGGATGGAGTTAACGAGCCGGATGAAAATGGCAGATTTCAAACCTTTTGGATCCAGATGCGGAAAAACAGACCTTTGGACAAAAGTTGCAAAAGCCAAACCTCAAGGACGAAAATGACATTTTACTCAAAATAAATTAAAAAAATTCATAAAAGTAACTAAAAAATGGAGGACGAATATGTACCTTCCGCAATGTCATGCACAAGTGCAATCTTGATACACCTATTTTCAAGTAAATGAAACTTATGGCTCAAAGTTGATGTTTATTTTATAATGGTTTAGGGTTAATAATGCTAGGAAAGTGTAATTAAATCGAACCTTTCCCTGTTAATACCGGGAAGATCACCAACGATTAAAGCCATTATCGCCATTCGATACATATGGTCAGCAATAGACTCCGGACCCTTAATATCATGATTGACCCATCCCTTCCTCTTTGTTGTCTACATTAGAGGAAAAAAATACTAAATCAGCTTCAAATAAATCACAAATTTTGTAAGAATAATACAAAAATAGAACTTAAATAATGCAGCATCTTATTATTACAGAGACCCATGGTTCTTGGATCTGACACCTTGATAGAAATATTTAAAAATATAATTTGAACCATTCAATGTCGGCTTAATTCTAGCTTGGCTTTAATAAGCGTGTGGCGCTCCGATGCATTTTGATCCCAAAAGCTTTTGCGTGAGCATGATGCACGCGCATCACGTGTGCGAGGCGTTTGTTATTAAAGAAAAATACTAAAAAGTTACTTAGATGTATTTTTTAACTTATAACACTAAGATAATTAGATACTCTCATCATCGGCTCTGGTAAGATTTGATCAGTCAGTGGTGTCGAATTTGATCAAATATTCAAACCCATCGCTCAATCGATTTTCAGTTTGTTCAATCAGACTTAAAAACCCTCAGACTCATTGCAATCAATGGTCTAATTCGTTCATATACTACATCACATGCGCATCATGTGATGCACGCATCAACTGCAGAAATGCGATCACATCACCAGATCATGTGCTCCTTACGCACGCATTTTAAAACCAAGATTCTAGCATACTTATTATCCATCTATTCATTTTTGTAAATTAATTGAAATACTTCACAAAAAAAGCAAATTAATTTTCATTATTTCGAAAAAAAGGTTTTCTTTTTTGAGTTAACTGCCATTTTCGTCCCTACAGTTTGTCCAATTATGCCAGTTCAGACCAAATTTCAAATTTGTATCATTTCCATCCCTCACACTTTTGAAACATGCCATTTCCGTCCAAAAAAGCATGAGTTAACTGCCATTTACGTCCTTGTGGTTTGTCCAATTATTCGATTCAACCTTAGTTTTTTGGATGGAACTTGCATGTTTCAAGAACGTTAGGGACGAAAATGGTACAAATTTTGGCATGATTGGACAAAACCACATGATGAAAATGGCAGTTAACTCTTTTTTTATGAATGTTAATTGTTCAAACCATGGTATTATCTTACCTTTAACTGTAGAAGCATCTTCATATTCATTAAATTTCAAAAAAAAAAAATATTCTATATACAATTCACCCTCAATCACATCCCCCAAATTACAATCACAAACAAACAAATCAGCATAAAACAGATTCATGCAAAGGGTACCTAAAACTCAACACTTAAATCTTAAACAAAAGCAAAAACAAAACCAATTCTTCAATTTACATAACAACACAAATGCAATTACAACAAAACACATACCTTAAGACTATGACACAACGTGAGGAAATCAATGCAAGAAGAACAAGAAGATGTAGTCTCTGTAACATCAGAACTGACAGCAGATCTTTTGGGTTCAAATTCAGGGGTTTGACAACGAACAGATCGCAATTTACGATCATGGGAGTTAAAGGGCAGTTTAAACAAACAAGGACGGTGAATGCGTTGTGGGTTTGTGAGACAACGATAAAGGGTATGCGGAGAAGACGAAGAACAGGGTTTAACTGCCGCCATTGATGAGTAATTGGGTCAAAATCTCGATTGAAAAA
Organism: Helianthus tuberosus; assembly: GCA_030545235.1. Classification (NCBI taxonomy): domain Eukaryota; kingdom Viridiplantae; phylum Streptophyta; class Magnoliopsida; order Asterales; family Asteraceae; genus Helianthus; species Helianthus tuberosus. Next base: position 158,401 of record JARYGA010060586.1, read on the forward strand.
GGTGGGGTTTGGTGGAATAGGATGATGAATATGCCCCTTTTTGTTGTTGTGGAGAATGAAGGTGAAACAAAGGGGGAAGATCAAAGATGGAATCGAAAGTTTCGGCTTTTTGTAGTGGGTTTGAGGTCCGTTTTATTTTCTTTCGTTTTTGTGGGCCAAGTTTAGGGTTCTTCGACTATCTCTTGTGAGAGTAAAGGTTGGGTGTGTGATTAGACGATACTCACGTGCTTACCTAAAGTTATAAACTCTTTACAGGAGAATGGGTCAAGTTATTCTACAAAAGCTTTTAATTGTAAGAAGTTAAAGAATGATTTATAGAGTGACAAGTGTCCAATAACCTAAAATTAAACCCACTACATCACCACCAAAAATCTAACACCTACCCCCACCCCACCCCAACCCCCCACCACCCAAAAACCTAAACCCCCAACCCCCAACCCCCCCCCCCCCCCCCCCCCCAAAAAAAAAAAAAAAAAAAAAAAAAAAAAAAAAAACTATACCTCACAAAAAAAAAAACCCCCAAAAACCGTCAACATCTACCACCGTCACCACCCATCACCGCCGCCGACACCCATCACCGCCACCACCATCACATGCCACCACCCACTCCATCACTTGCCACCACCCGTCTCTCTCTTTCTCTCTCTTTACAGCCCCACCAAAATACCACTGGTTACCGCCCACTTCCGCCACCCGTCTCTCTTTTTCTCTCTCTGAATCATAACTCGAACCACTCACCCGTGGTTGACCGAACCAAACCCGACCTGAGCCGAGACCATAATCTGACCAAAAACAGCTTGACCCGACCCGAAACTTCGCCATCGTCACTGCCGTAGCCTCCATCTTCATAATCGGTCACCATCTTCACAAAATCACATCATCATCGACATCAATGCTAAGAGAAATGACACAGTGGTAAAGTGATTTACCGGAGAACCCGTCGAGAAACATAAAACACCGCCACTGCCGCCGTACACGGCGGTGACGTCGCCGGAAAGCTCAGCCGCCGCCGCTGCAGATCCTTTTTCTTTCTCCAATCTCGCTCTTTCGCGTCTATCTCTCTCTATCCCTCTCTCTCTGTGAACCTTCTAATAAACCGGCTCTCCCGTTTTCTTAGCTCCAGATCTGCAGGTGATGGGGGGTGTATAGCAGGTTGAGTAGATATGATTTTTATAAATATAAATGTGTGTATGTACCTAATATAAATATAAATAATTAAATATGATTGAGTAGATCAAATTTTTATTTTTTAATAATAATAATAATAATAAATAAAATTCAGATTTCTATCTTTTATAATAATTATTATATATTAATAATATAAATGATTAAAAGAAAAAATATATAAAAATTAAATTTTTTCTTTTATTTTTTAATGTAAAATACATTATGGATCAAAATGGCAACTGAAACAATTTAAATTGAAAATCACTAAAATACCCCTGGTTAAAAATGGGGTTTTTAGATGGAGTTAGGGTATGTGATCAAAATAGCAACAAAATAGAAAAGTTAGGGACCCAGAGGCGAAAAAAAAAACTATTTGGACTAAAATGACAAATTTGGACAAACCTCATGGATTAAAATGGCAATTTACTCTTTTATCAAATCACAAGACATATTTTTTTGAGTAAATTGCAATTTTACCCCCTGGGGTTTAGGCCAATTGGCACTCTGACCCCCCTAACGAAATAATTGCAATTTTACCCCCAACGTTTGGTGTTATGTCGCAAGTTTACCCCCCGCTGTCTAATTCTGTTTAAAGTCAACATAAGGTATTAACGGCGAATCTTCTATCTCTGATCTTTTATTCTAATTCTGTATTTTTTTAAGATCTGAATCATTCTTTGGATTCTCAGATCTAATTCTGTCTCATACTCTGTTATTGATTTTGCGTCTGTTCACCATTGTATTTTGGAGTACGTGATGTGTGTTGAGTGTTTTTTTTTTGTTCTGCTGTTCACCATTACAGTGTGATGGGTATTGTGATTATCAATCCATTAAATTTAAGCTGCTTTGATTCATTGTGATTCTCAACTATAAATTTAACCAGAGCGAGCCCACCAGAGCGTGCAAACAAACCACTCCCTCCATCTCATCTTGTATCCACTGAAACCGGCGAAGCACGATCCCCCCCCCCATCCTTCCTCTACAACGTATTACAGACCAACAATGTTGTTGTCGGATGAATCTTTAGCACATCAGAAACAGTGGTAACAGAGGTAACTAAGTCCAGTTGAAAAGACAGAAGAAAATCAAAAATAAACCATAAGGAACAAATCAACAAAATAGTTAATTCATCAGGGTATTGTTAATTCAGGTGGTGATTGTTTGATTTGAAGAAGTTTGGATACAAACAGTTGGTAGTAAAAAAGGGTGAATATTTTTGTGTAAAGGTTAAAAAGATTGTTGCTTTATAGATGTTCATGCCAAGATCTCATATGGGTATTGTTATATCAGATGATTTAGGATTTGGGGTGCAAGAATCTTGAAAAAATTATTTGATTTGAAGGAATTTGAGTACAAAAAGTGGGGTTTGGGTTGAAAAAAAAAATTGGTGAAAAAAAGGATAAATCTTTTGCGGAAATATGTAGGACTTCCAACAGATGAGTGGGTGGTGGAGGAGATGAGGTGGAGCTGGGTAGCGGCGATGGAGGTGGAGGGAGATGATGGTGGTGATAGGTGGTGTCAGTGGTGGTTGATGGTGGTGATAGATGATTTTGAAGGTTTTGACCCGATTCGGCTAGTCTTTATATTTTATTCTATTTAAACTAGCCGTACGCGCATATGCGGTATCGGGTGGTCGAATAGGTCTATGACAGGTCCATTATGCCAAAATATATCTCATGTTGTTGTAATATCAGTTTTAAAGTCAGGTTATAAGTTTAACTTGTTTTAAAACCATTTTTTATGCCATAAGGGCATTTTCGGCATTTTAAAGTATATTATGTGGACTTGCCAATAAACCTACCAAATGATATGACAAGAAGGTATAACCTCAGGGGGTTATTGTAACACTAGTTATTGTAACGGTCAAAGGGTATAATCGTCTTTTCCACACTAGTTTTATATCTTACTCAGCATAACACCCTAATATATCACACTCGCTGCAATCTTACCCCCTAACCTTGTTTCCCCTCCCTTCATCTTCTCCGGCGAAGCTTCATCTTCTCCGACGAAGCTTCATCTTCTCCGGCGAATCTTCTTCTTCACCGGCGAATCTTCTATCTCTGATCTTTTATTCTAATTCTGTATTTTTTTAAGATCTGAATCATTCTTTGGATTCTCAGATCTAATTCTGTCTCATACTCTGTTATTGATTTTGCGTCTGTTCACCATTGTATTTTGGAGTACGTGATGTGTGTTGAGTGTTTTTTTTTGTTCTGCTGTTCACCATTACAGTGTGATGGGTATTGTGATTATCAATCCATTAAATTTAAGCTGCTTTGATTCATTGTGATTCTCAACTATAAATTTAACCAGAGCGAGCCCACCAGAGCGTGCAAACAAACCACTCCCTCCATCTCATCTTGTATCCACTGAAACCGGCGAAGCACGGTCCCCCCCCCCCATCCTTCCTCTACAACGTATTACAGACCAACAATGTTGTTGTCGGATGAATCTTTAGCACATTAGAAACAGTGGTAACAGAGGTAACTAAGTCCAGTTGAAAAGACAAAGAAGAAAATAAAAAATAAACCATAAGGAACAAATCAACAAAATAGTTAATTCATCAGGGTATTGTTAATTCAGGTGGTGATTGTTTGATTTGAAGAAGTTTGGATACAAACAGTTGGTAGTAAAAAAGGGTGAATATTTTTGTGTAAAGGTTAAAAAGATTGTTGCTTTATAGATGTTCATGCCAAGATCTCATATGGGTATTGTTATATCTGATGATTTAGGTTTTGGGGTGCAAGAATCTTGAAAATTTTATTTGATTTGAAGGAATTTGAGTACAAAAAGTGGGGTTTGGGTTGAAAAAAAAAATTGGTGAAAAAAAGGATAAATCTTTTGCGGAAATATGTAGGACTTCCAACAGATGAGTGGGTGGTGGAGGAGATGAGGTGGAGCTGGGTAGCGGCGATGGAGGTGGAGGGAGATGATGGTGGTGATAGGTGGTGTCAGTGGTGGTTGATGGTAGTGGTGGTGGTGGAGGGCTTATGAGAGAGGGGATAATATTGCAGAGTAGAACAAACCATAGGGGGTAATATGAAAGGGTAACATAGTCATTTCACATTCCATTTAACAGATCTGTTAACTGAACTGACGGCAGGGGGTAAACTTGCGACATAACACCAAACGTTGGGGGGTAAAATTGCAATTATTTCGTTAGGGGGGGTCAGAGTGCCAATTGGCCTAAACCCCAGGGGGTAAAATTGCAGTTTACACTATTTTTTTAAATAGTATTGGGTATACCCGATACCCACTGGTATGCCTGACGCTAGACGGGTAATGTCACTGCCCCAGCCCCGGTTTGACCCGGTCAGGAGCCGCGGGACAGGAACCCGTGGTATTTATTAATTGATGCGACAGCGGAAGATTTTATCGGATCTTTTAAAAACTTGAAATGCCCGATTATTTTATTTCATAATGCGGGATAAACCCCATAATTTATAATAGAGAAATTTCACAAGTAAATTCCCTGATTTACAAAACATGTTTATTCATTTTATTGAACCACCTCTTCAAGCTGCTTAGTGCTCCGTAGCACGTTTTCCTTGATTTACAGTAGGTCGCCTGAAACATGTTTTTAAAAATATTTTATCAGCGGGGAAATGCTGGCGAGTCACTCATTTTGATAAAAAGACACATAGTTATAAATTACAGCATAAGAGCGATTACAATGGCTTTTATCTTATTTTTATCTGGCACCGTGTCACCTGGTGACGATGGTCATACCACTATTGGGTCCTTCCCCAAGTAGTGATGATTATCACGGTTAGGATTTATTAGCCTAACTGTGAGAAATTAGTAATGTGCATAATACCCCAATTAGCCAGTGATTCAAGATAACCATGACTTAATCCCTGTAATTATAACATTTGAAAATAACTTGGAGTATTGTAAAATTCTTTTGATAAAAGAGAATGACTCACATTGCAGATTTATACGGGCAGAGTTTAGCCTACTGATTAGCCTTGTAACCTAATTTAAATAACAATGCACACGAACTAGGTCAGTAACTAATACAACATTTACGATAACTCACGAGATTAAAACCCTCACAATGAATGACAAAGTGCAATACTTAAACATCCATCGAATTCACGACGAATGACAAAGTATAACCCTAATTCGAGCAGCACTTAAACATTCATCGGATAGTTTCAATCGATCGAACATTGAATCGTAGCAGCGATCGAGTTAATACTCTGTATCGTAGCAGCGCCTCGCTATTATAAAAGTAAATTCGACTTTTGAGCAGCCAAACTTCGTTTTTGAGTTTTGGTTTCGACACCAGTGAACAGCCCATGGCCATTTCTATTTATAGCTGAAATTTGGGTCTCACGCGGCCCGCGTGAGCCCCCCCTTGATCCTTACGCGGCCCGCGAGGGCAACCTAATCGTAGACTAGGGCTAGCGTGTCACACCTAGGGCTGCCACGTGTGTGACGCGTGGATTTGGACGCTTATCCGGTCAACCCAAATGTTGACGCGACCCGCGTAAGACTATGCTTTAATCTTACGCGGCCTGTCTGAAGACCAGAAATTTGGATTTCTTGATTTTTGATATGGATTAGGGTTTTAGGGGTCCGGGTTCTTACTTGCGGGTCAATTTGGGACATTTTTGAGAGTCCTTACAGGTAAAAACCTGACGGGTAATAAGCCGAGTATGGGACAAGATTTTACAACCAGGTATGGAATTAGCCATACCAGACCTATTGTCATGCCTATAGTCGAGCCCTGCCATACCCCCTTTCAAGCACCCTATTGTGGCGGTGTGAGCGCCTAGCGCCCGCTGAGGTGGCACCTTCCATGCCCCCTTCAAAGCTCACAACACATAGTCTAAAGTTGGAGACTTGATTCACAAGATCATTCGATTCCTTGAAGTAAATTGCACTTTTTCATCATTTGTATGGAGAGAAAATTACACATTTTAAACTTTTAAAATAGTTACGTTAAAGCTTTTTATGGTTAATGGATGGACAGTACTTTCAACCGTTTAAGTCTAGCAGTATGTAATTCACATAGGAAGTAGTTTGTTCTTTTTGGCGATAAGTTAAAACAAACAACACTTACAAAGAAAATATGTAAAACCCAAGTTTTTAACGGCCATGATGCTTTTGATGTTACACATTATTTTGTACCCGTGTAAGGTCACGGGTTCGCCACCTCTTCAGCTTTCTTCTCCTCTGTCACCTGCGGTGGTGCAGCGGCAGTGGTACCAGACTTCTCATACCGGTGAAGATAATCATCTGCTTGTTTCAAAGAAGCTCTTACAAATTTTGGCTTTGATACTCCTTTTAAGGTCATTTCATTTTCTGCTTCTTATTTTGAGTTACAAGTGTTAATGAATTTGACAACTTGTGCTGATCTATGCTGAACAGGTTGGAAACTTATTTACTGCCTTTTCGATTAATGGCATTTGATGCGAATAAATAGTTTTCTTTGTGGGAAAGGTAAATGATACACATATCAGTAACATGTGGGAACTTATTTACATTGATGTTTTTGGTTAGTTTGTTTCTTGATGTTTGCTTATGGTTCGCTATTTTGATGTACAGAGAAGTAGAAGGATTACATAAAACTGAAAGCTAAATACGAATCTCTACAACAATATTGAACATGTTAAAACTATGCTAAAAATGTTATGTTTTAGTTCTTGAATATTCATATCGTAAGCAACTTTTTCGGGGAGGATCTTCGTCTATTGAATCTGATAGAATTTTAGCAGTACGAGCACTACTAGAAAAGTTGGCATTTTACTACGGAAATTTGCTACCGAAAAAAATGCGTCACAAATTTTAACAAAATTGTGACGCATTTATGACGACAAAAAAAACCCGTATTTTTTAACAAATTTGCTACACGATAGTGACAAAAACAAAAAAAAAAACATCTAATTCTGTCACAATTTCGTTATAAATATGTCTGAATTTCTTTTAAAAATTATTGACTAATTAGCTAATTTACCATTGTTAGACACATATTACTACTTTATGACGCATTTGCTACGAAAACCAATTATAACTTATTTTATTTTCATTCTAAAAATAAGTTATATGTACAACCTACAAAATTTAGCTTAAATTCAGCAGATGGCAAAGGTTACATTCTTATCTCTCATATGCCCGTATTTTTGATTTAATATATAAAATCAAACCTAAAAATTCAGTGTAAAAGAATCAGCTCTCATATGCCTTTAAATCCTAACAATCAGCTCTTATCTCTCTCCTTGCTGCTCTCATCAACAACAACCATCATCACCAACAGCAGCTCTCGTACAACGGCTCTCGTACAACGGCTCTCTCATCTTCGTGTACATCCTTATCTCTACCGACATCTCGCGGATTCCAGATCTAGAACCATCATCGGTGCCGTAAAACAAATTTGTTTCAGAGTCTGGCGATTGAATCTGTTTGATTGGAGCTAGAAATCGATTGAATATGTTTCGATTAGAGTCTAGCTAGTGAATCTGCTTCGATTGAATGTGTTTCGATTGAACATCGATGAATCTGATAAGGTACGTAATGAAAACCTAGATTTGAACTTTGATCTTATATAGATTTGAACATTCTGACCTAATTAAACCATCGACTTATCAAAATGTTGATTCATATAGGCACTGAAACGAATTTGATTTTGATTTTCAATCGACTGGATCAACAATTACTGAAAATTTGAATGTGTTGAGATGTTTGCTCTTTGTGTTTGGCCAGTTGCGTGATTTCTTTAGTAAATTCATTGATTGGTGGAAAGCGAGTAATCTTCAGGTTCGTTGCTTCTGTTTGCCTACTTTTTGTTGTTCGAATTGATTATGTTATTATTATATTTATGATGTGAAGTTTGTGTTGTGTGTATTGTTAGGGTTATGCTCTGATCTGCTTAGGGCTTGAAGCTTTTGATATACACCGTCTCTATCTACGTATACAGGTATGCATCTTAACTTGTTTTGTTTTTTTATTTGTATAATAATGCATCTGAAAATGCTGTAATGAAATTTGGTTATTATAAGGACATGATGTAAGATATTTCAGTTTATGTTGATTAGAGCTCATATTTTCCTAATCCTGGTCATAGTTTTTGTTGATATTAATACAATATCCGTTCGTTTGTTATTCTGTATTTAATCATCTATAGTTTTTGTTGATATTAATACAATATCTGTTCGTTTGCTATTCTGTATTTATGTTTTGGTTGTTGATATTGATAGGATATTCGTTTTTTTGCTGCATATTCCTGTTCATAGTTTTTACTTAACTGAAGACTTTTAGAAGCAATTGTATTGAATAAGCTTCAATTGTGTTGTTTATGGCTCTTATTTTGCTAACTTAGGTCATAATTTTTCAGGATTTTTCATCGATCAATGTGTGTATGCTATTCTGTATTTGATCATGAATAGTTTAGGTTTTGATTGTTAATATTGATATGGCTGTTCTATATCACTCGTATCTCTGAAGACTTTTAGCCCTAATTATGCATTAAGTAATAACGGTGGTCGCGGACTTGTCCCTTCTCAGGGAGATAGACCACTAGATGGTAGTAGTATATTCACTTCTGGGAGACGCACCCTCGATCATGGGCCAGAGGCGGCATTCAGTGGTAGTAGTCATGGGGAATTTGGTGGTAGTAGTAGTCGTGGGGGTTCGGGGGATCCCATTGCTGATTTGCACGGGGCATTGCGTGAGCAGCGGTCACGTACCGATCGTGGGGCATTTGGTGGTAGTAGTAGTAGTCGTGGGGGTTCGGGGGATCCCATGGCTGATTTGCACGGGGCATTGCGTGAGCAGTTGTCACGTACCGATCGTGGGGCATTTGGTGGTAGTAGTAGTCGTGGGGGTTCGGGGGATCCCATGGCTGATTTGCACGGGGCATTGCGTGAGCAGCGGTCACGTACCGATCGTGGGGCATTTGGTGGTAGTAGTAGTCGTGGGGGTTCCGTGGATCCAATGGCTGATATGCACGGGGCATTACGTGAGCAACAGTCACGTATGATTTCTAGTTACGCGTCTGACCATTACAGTGGGGATGCCAATTCTGTGGATGGCGATCATGAGGATGACGTAAACCATCCTTCTCAGCACAACTCGTATGTCAGAGATGCACCTCGTAATACCTCACGAGGGAGATTGATCGAGCGTCGTCCATCGGGAGAAGGGTGTGTAATAATAACAATAATAATTATAATAAGTATAAAAATAATCATAATAAATAAACTAATTTGGTTCTTATAAAATATTGTAGGTTTGTGAACGTGTATGGTGATGTTCATAAGAGTATCTCTCGTATACTACGTGAGCATCGTGATGGAGCTTGGCTCACGTTCAAACAGGTTCCGCGGGAAGAAGTGGCTCGTATGTATGACCGATTTAGGGTAATATATTAATAAATTATTTTCATATCTTTTGCTTAATTGTTAAGTTTGCATTCTTTTACATTTCTTTTGTTTTTGCAGACCCGTTGGACATGGGATCCAACAAACGAAGAAGCAATATACGAAGGCTTTCTTAATGTGCTAAAGAGACGTTTTAGAGACATTACAATGCAATTGAGAATAAAAGCTACAAAGCTTGCTTATAAAGCTGGAGAAAAAATTAACCCGAGTTGTATGCATCAAACAGGTTTGTTACATATCAGTATTTGTTTGATTATTTTCTTCACATGAGTTTGTTGCACGTGTGTGATTTTGTTGGAGATTGTTGTAGAAATTACAAACATGGCAGACGTTTAGCGATCATGAGGGTCTTTCGCAACAATCGTTGGTGATACAGACACCAAAGTACCATAAGCAATATCTGCTACCAGGTTATTAAATGTTTATTTTTTATATTTTGGGTTCTTATTTGCTAGCATACACTAAATATTATAAAATTATAGACGGACAGTTTCCTGAAGCAGCGAAAGCAAAGACCGAATCATTCAGTTTGAGGTAATGCTAATATTTTATATGACCCAAGATACAATTTGCTTTATTAGTTGAAATTAACTATAAACCATTCATAACAAAAAACAACTGGCTATGAAAATCTAAAGATTGAAACATAAACCGAACCATACCGACCCATGATCGCCCAGCCTCTGCACTTGCAGTTCGATAAAATAAACAGAGTGCTTTTTGATAAAAAAATTAGCTAGATAATTATTAAAAATGACTTCACTGGTTTGTTTTGCACTGTTGCTGCCAAATGTATAAAAACATGCAACAATTTTGGCAGAAAAAATTGTTGCTGAGTTCACTTTGATGTTGTTCTTGCAGTGGTACATGCTCCCGGGATGGCTGAGCTCGAGATCTCACTAGCTAAACCAGGTTTACGGTCTGATGGAGTCTCGGTCTGGGAATGGTCAGGCTCGGCCTTGGATGAGGGAGATGAGGCTGCTAAATGGTTCACTGACTTCCTCGGGAAACCTAGCCGCTTGGTACGCTTTAATGAAGGTACAATCCAACACATATTACAGTAAGATAGCTTTTTCATTGATATCTATACTCTCCATGGTCATGCATCCATGATACATACAATACAAAACAGATTAATTTGGTATGTTTTCTATGTATAGAGTCAGAGATGCGACCCACTGACCCTCATTATGCTACTGGATTCAATGTGAAATTTCCAGATGCTTTCCCCTACCTTTTAGTCTCCGAGGTGAGCACTAGGGATGTTCGCGGTCTAGTTTGTGGTTTTGATGAAAATTATGAATCAATCCATCACGGAAAACGACAAACAAAACCGATTGGGTTTGGTTGGTTGGCATTTTACGGTCTAGTGGTTAAGGCTTTGGTTTTGGCAGTTTGGTGGTTTGACACGATTTTTTTTACAATTATTAGTTTGTATTAAAAAAATTTAAAATGATAAACATGGTATGATAATAACCAGTTGGGTTTACACTGCCGGTCTCAACTTTCAAATATGACCAAACGATTAAACCACCAAACTGCAAAAAACCGAATAGTGACCCAAACCATTTGGATCTTAAGTCGGCTGACTTGCTTAAGTTTGGGCGCTGACAATTTTGATTAAATTTATATTGCGTTGTATGTGTTTTCTGATGTAAGAATTGTGGACCGTTGTGCTGCCCATCTGAATGGCACATTATCTGAATGCTGAACCCTTTTAGACTCTTTGAAATGTGTTATTGTTTTGTATGCTTGATCTATGAGCCTCTTTTAAGTCCTGCAGCCTTCATTGGAAAGAGCCAGTCAGCATAAACCGATTTAGACGCAAGTACGTGTTTTACACATCAACTAAGATATCACGGTTTTGACTAAATTACCAAAATAAATGTCGACTTTTGTTTTATTTTTATCTCCAACGCTATTGTCTTGAATGATGCTGCTGGTATCTTATTTTCTTATATGGCGTGTCCTCTATGCTATTGTCTTTATATCGATTTATATTTTGTTTATTGATTTAGGTGCAACCTTAAGAAGCTAACCTACGAAGAGGAAACAAAAGCTTATCGAGAGGTTGAATGCTTTGAATGATGCTGCTGGAGCAAATGATGATGACGATTCAGACGAAGATTGATGATTTTTGACTTTTGTTAAATGTTTGTTAGTTTGTGGTTTAACCATGTTAGAAGTATGTTGAATTTAAAACAATTTTTGTAATTGTTTTTGGCCATTTTTCTTGTAAGCTTTTAGCAAAAAAAAAGCTGGAATTTCCGGGATTTTTTTTAGTTTTTTTTTACATTTTTTCAGTATTCCGTCACAAGTTAGTTGCAATTTTTATAATATTCCGTCACAAAATCGTTGCAAAACTTTAAACTGAATAATTAAGATTCGCGTAGGAAATGCGTCACAAATTTCCGACACCATATTTTTGTTGCAAATGTGTTGTAAGTTGCGTAGTAAATGCGTTGTAAAAAGTTTCCGACGGGGCTTTTTCCAACATCAAGGTCTTGTTACAAATGCGTAGCAAAGCTGAGTTTGCTACGCATTTGTAACGGAAAAGCTTGTTAGAAAATGCTAGATTTCTAGTAGTGGAGCGCCAACTGGACTCAACTTTGAGGCGAATCTGGTCTATATGTTTATTTTCGTAATATCTTACATTTGCATGTATGTTTTCTTAGTTATTATTTTTTTGCCGGTTATTAAGTTTTGCTTGATGGTGCAAATCAGATTATGAGTGGATTATGAGTGGATTTGTCATCTATAATGCTCAATCCTACTTTGGCAACTGGACGGGACATTGAGACCGGAGCTCGCCGGTCAAAACTCTGTGGAGCACATTCTGAATGTTGTTATGTAGTTATATTAGATCGGTTAACGCTTTGTTGACAAAAGGATGATAAACTCATGCGCGATACAGTTTTTGACCATTTAAGTGTAATCAACTTCTCAAGTAGCTTTATCAAGGTTGATTTTCAAGTTA